>QANZ01048511.1:68490-81500 GCA_003254925.1 Chamaecrista fasciculata
AAAACCGCCCACGCCCTTATACCCCCAACGTGCATATACCCCACGTTTATATTTTCATATTAATAATAATTCATGATGATTTATTATAATATACATTGTTGATGATTTTTCCTTTTGAATTTTCTTATTTTTGTAATTATAAGGAACTAGCAACAAATTAAATGCATGAATATTAAAAGTAATTTCTATTTATTTTATTGTTGATTATTTTAATTTTTTATATAATTATAAATTATATAAAATTAAATATTAGTTAACATTTATTTTTATATAATTTAACTTTAAATGTTTTAAAATTTAACATAACGGGCACGCAAAGCCCCTAGTATATTATATGTCTGAGGGTCTTCTGGTAGTCGGTCATTTAAAATGATGGTATACAATAAATTTTTTTTTTTTGGTGAGAAAGGGCCTAAAAAAAGGCCAAACAGCAAAAAAGCACAAAGACAAAAAACAGCCCAACAAAACAAAAAAGCAACAAAGAAAAAACAAAGCCAGCAAACGCAGCGAGAAGCGAATTCAGGTTCGAGCCCCCCTAGTCATCCCCAACCCTAAGCCATCCTTCAACAGGAGAAGACGCAGAGACGCAGGAGGCACATCGAAGAAGACAGCTCCGCCATTGTTGCTCATATCAGCACCCAAATTCGCCAAGGAATCCGCACACAGGTTAGCTTCTCGCCATATGTGCTTGAACTTCCAGTCAACAAATCTCTCTAAGATTGCACAAATATCTCGTACAATTCCAAAAATCTCCACAGGGCTGCTCGCAGGATCATTTACAGCCTTCACCACAAGCGAAGAATCACTCTCTATCTCAAGCTTTTCGACACCACGGAGCTCCGCCATTCGAACACCCTCCAAAGCAGCCCAAGCTTCAGCTTTAAGGATCGAGCAGTGACCAAGATGCCGACTAAACCCCTGAATCCAGCTGCCATCGCTATTCCTGAGAAGACCCCCGCAACCTGCACGATAAGGGTGAGTTTTCAGAGAGCCATCACAGTTTAATTTAATCCAATTCTCAGCAGGCTTTTCCCAAATAATTAAATTATTATTTTGATGTTGCTCAGCGATTTGGGGATGTAATGAACTGAACCCCTGATCAAAATTGTACAAATCCTGTTTAATGATTTCAGCAGGTCTTGTAGGACGTCTGAAACTTCTGTTATGCACCATAGCATTCCGCCAATACTAAAGATGCCAAACTCCCATGGACCAAATCCTGTTCCAGGTAAAGTTACAGCATGAAGTAAATAAGTTATTTAAATTAGCTTCCACCCATTGACTAAAATTCATTTCATAAAAACTGTCAAGGCAATTATAGTCAATCATCGAATTCCAGAGATCAACAGCAGGAGGGCAATCCCTGAAAACGTGGAGAGAGGATTCAACAAGAGAAGGACAAATATCACACCAAGCATAACCCCCGAACCAGGTATTACAAAGTTTCCTATTTGGAATTCTGTTGTGAACCAAAAGCCAAATAAGGATTTTAACTCTCTCAGGAACAGCTAACTGCCAAATTAATTTGAAAATAGGAATTTTAGGAAACTTGTTAATTTTATGGATATAAGCACTTTTGACCGAAAAACAACCATTACTTTGCAAGCCCCAAACAACTTTGTCATCCGAATTGTTGTGGTTAGGGGGAACTTCAGTACAAACACTAAGACAGAGATCCTTAGACAATAATTTCTCAAGATAATTCATATTCCAGTTGCCATTATTCAAGGTTAGATCCTCAACTTTATCAGATAGTCTGTTCATAGGCATAGATAAGTCGATATAGTTAATAAGAGGGGTATCCTGTACACCCCAATTGTCAAGCCAGAAACGAGCTTCTCTCCCATTTCCCACCTGCCACCTAAATCCACTCTCTAAATCCTTCCAAAGTCTAGTGAGTTCCTTCCAAAGGATAGAATCCCCATCTCTAGCACATATCTCCCTTCTAAGATCTTTCCCTCTACCATATTTGCTAATGAGGACCTTGCTACATAGGTTATCGGGCTTTTCAATAATTTTCCAGCCCACTTTCATTAAGAAAGCATCATTCATCACATTCAATTTTTTGATGCCCAGTCCACCACAAAGCTTTTCTTTACAAAGGACTTCCCAACTCAAGGTATGCATTCTTCTTCCTCCCTCAGGGTGACCCCAAATGAAATTCCTCTGTAATTTCTCAATCTCTTCACAAACACCTCTAGGTATGCGGGTAGACTGCATGGAATAGTAGGGTATAGAGGAAATCACAGACTTAGCTAAAGTGATTCTACCCGTCATAGACAGACAGTTAGCTTTCCAACCCGAGAGCCTAGCTCTAACCCGATCCATCACTCTACTAAAGTCCTTTTTAACTTGCCTACCATGTAAAAGAGGCATACCGAGATACATCCCAAGGTTCTCAGTCTCAGAAAACCCAGAAATAGAGACAATGGCTTCTCTAACATGTGTGGGAGTCTTTTTAGAGAAAAAAATCCTGGTTTTATCAGCACTGACTTTTTGACCTGAACAATTACAAAAGGTGTTTAAACAGTCCATGATGCAATTGATTTGGTCAATGGAGGCCTCACCAAAAAGTAAAATGTCATCAGCAAATAGCAAATGCGATATGGTGGGGCCATTTCGCCCCGCTCTAAGAGTATGCCATTCCCCCATATCCAATTTATCATATATTAAATGAGTAAGTTTTTCCAAGCAGGGGACAAAGAGGTATGGAGATAAAGGATCTCCTTGCCTTAAACCCCTAGAAGGTTTAAAATTCTTAGTTTTATCCCCATTCCAAACAATATTGAAAGAAGTTGAAGAAATACACCTCATAACCAGATTTTTAAACTTAGGAGATAAACCTAACTCAGTTAACACATTCTGGACAGCATCCCAACTTATCCTATCATAAGCTTTTTCAAGGTCAATTTTAATTGCCATGTACTGTTTATTACCATTCAACTTTCTCATGGAGTGCAGCAATTCCTGGGCAATAATTATGTTATCTTGGATATTTCGACCTGGGACAAAGCTAGCTTGTAACGGGGAAACCCAAGAAGGTAAATAACACTTAAGCCGATTAACAATTATTTTGGATATGCATTTATAAATAACGTTACAAAGAGAGATCGGGCGAAATTGAGTTATTAACTCTGGCTTGTCAACTTTAGGGATGAGAATAATCAAGGTCTTGTTAATATCATCAATATTGAAGGTACCCTCAAACACTTTGCACACAACTTCATGCATATTATGACAAACCAAGTCCCAGTTCCTTTGAAAGAAAATGGCCGGGTAACCATCCTCTCCAGGGGCTTTAGTACTACCCATAGAGAAAAGGGCTTTTTTGAGCTCACTGAGTGTTGGGGCAGCATCCATATCATTCATATTTCTCAAGACATTTTGGTCAAAACCAGCGATTGTAGGGGCTGCCAACCTGTTAGGCACATCTTCATGAAACAAATTAGTAAAATAATTAGTAGCAATATTTTTAATGCACTCCATGTCATCAATCCAATCCCCATTATTGTCCTTAATCATATTAATTCTATTCTTTCTTCTTCTAATAATTGTTTTAGTGTGGAAATAACGTGTGTTCTTATCACCCTGGGCAAGCCACTGGCACCTAGACTTTTGTTGCCATAAGATCTCTTCCTGAGTTTAAACCTCATTCAAATCCTTAAGCAAGTTACTTTCTAAATTATGTAAGAAGATATTTGTTGGATAGTTAGTGGCTTTTTGGATGCCCCTAATTCTATTAAGAATGTTCCTCTTTCTTTTCCCTATGTGCCCGAACATCTCCACATTCCACTTTTTAATCTTGTTTGTGAAACTCAGAAATATTCTTATTCCAATTCTCATACCTGTTCCAATTATTATGGACAAAACTGTTAAAATTCTCATGTGTTTGCCAAGCAACTTCAAAACGAAAGGGTCTATTTCTAACACTATTGTTTCTTTTGGACAGATTCAAGAGAAGGGGGTGATGGTCTGAATAGCTTCTAGGGACCACCCTAATAATGGATTCATGAAAGGTAATGCACCATTCTTCATTGCATAAGAGTCTATCTAGACGCTCCATAATTCTATCATAATTATTAAGTTTAGGTCCATACCAAGTGAACTTAGGGCCTTCAGCTTGGACATCTAGCAGACTGTTATTGAAAATCCACTCCTTAAAAAGTCTACCACGGTTAGGATCATAAGGTGCTCCTCCACTCTTTTCTGAGGCATCAATAATCTCATTGAAATCACCAAAAAGAGCCCAAGGTGCACCTAAAGGCGGGGCAGTCATCGAGAGTTCACTCCAAAGGCCGTCACGCGCATCTTGGTGAGGGCTAGCATAGACAATAGTGAGCCACCAAGAAATAGAGTTAGTCTCAATCTGTAAGTTAATAAAATGAGGGTGAGTAGTACAGGAAATAACACTGATTAGGTCAGGATTCCATCCAAACCATATGCTCCCTCCCCTACCGATCCCATCTTGACAAATAAATTTACTAAACCCCAACTTTTTGAACACATGTGTTGCTTTATCATTATTACACTTAGTTTCCATTAGAGCTAAGCATGAAAACTTGTAAGTATTGAGATAATTCATCAAGTGCCTAAGAAAAGTAGGGTTACCCGCCCCTCTACAATTCCAAATTAGACAGTCCATAAAAAACAGTTAAGAAGAGAAGGATTAAGCATTTTGAGAGTGCACTTGTGCATCCCCCATTACCACCACATCAGCATTAGCATTAGGAACCACATCTAGGGCCCTTTTATATGTTTCCACATTCATAATTTGCAAGTTTCCCGTGTTTGCAATGTCTGGCGGCTTTGGTGAGTGACCAAACAGCGCATCCGGGTTAGTGGGGTTCACAATTGCACTTGGGGGAGGTATAACACTAGGGTCACCCAAATGTTTTTTTACACTTGATTCCCCTTTGCTGTAGTAATTGTCTATGATATTGGCAGCCTTGGGATTCTTTTTATTGGGCTTCAGAGAATCACCCCCACTCCTCCCAAGCTTACGAGGCAGGTTCTTAGGAGAACCAATAACTTTCTGTGATTTTTGTTTCAATAATCTGTTATGTGGACTTCCTTCAAGATTGTGCCTATCCATATCACTTCCATTGCTCTCCTCATCTTCCCCAGTCCTAGATCCATCAGAGCATTCCTCATCATCACTAGGAAAATCTTCTAAGGCTTTGAATCTGGACTCCTCACCCACTTCTCTATGGGCCGAAGCTACAGACATCTGAATCCCATTAGCAGTTCTGTTTGGTTTTTCCCCTTTCTCCCCTGCTGGATTTTTTGTCTTTCTAGTTCTTTTGGTTTTTTTGACCACCATCCATGGCCCAAATTTTGCATCTTCCTTCTCCTCATTATCCTGCATATGACACTCGGTAGCGGGGTTAGTAGCAACAGCATTACTAGGACAGTTTTCAGACAAATGTCCATATTTTCCACATTCAAAGCAAGTCATGTGAATACTTTCATACTCAATGTAATATTTTTTTCCATTAAGTATATATTTTGAAATCAGTGGTTTAGAGAGATCAATTTCAACACACATCCTAGCAAATTTGCCTCTTGCTTGTCTAGTTGTTGTTATGTCAATCTTTATTGTTTTTCCAATGCTATTCCCAAAGCTTGTTAGAAATTTGTGGTCAAAAAGATCAAATGGTAGCTTTGGGAATCTAATCCATGCTGAAATTGAGCTAATTTTATCCGTTTCCGGATCAAAGTTAGTGAACCACTTACGAACCGTTAAGTAATGGTCAAGAATTATCCAAGGGCCACCACACAATGCAAAATTAAAATCATCCTCATGAGTAAATTTAACAAGAAAGTAGTCACATGGAAGATCTATTATTTCTATGTTTCCTTTAGGTGCCCATAGTTCTTTTAGCTTCTTTTCTAGAAAATTAAAACCTATGTTGATTCCCAGAAGTTTAATTATTAACGTGTTACCCAATGACTTGGCCATTCGGTCTCTTTCACTTTCAGGTATTGACACAATCAGGCATGCCTCGTCACCCTCGGGGTCTTTAACAAAGGTTGACTCAGCCCCTGTTGGTTCTTGGTGCTGCATATTCTGTGCTTGGACCTCCTGATCCGTCATGATCATGTCTTCTAAAGATCTTCGCGTAGAATTATTTTCAATGGTAAGTACATGTGTACCATCTTGGCCCATATTCAAGACTGCGTTCTTGAAAGAATCAATAGTGCAAGGTCTTTCTTGATTGCCTCCATCAAAGTGTTCTAAGTCAGCATAAGAGATAGGTCCAGTTGAGAGTCCAGAGAAATCTTCATCACCATCTTTAATCTTCTTCTTATTTCGGTTGATAAGGTCTTCCTCCTCAGAGGAAAAAATTGTGCCACGATCCCCAGAGCTCATCGCAAATCTTGGAGGATTCTTGGAGGATTCTGGCTAATAGATTCTATTTGATTTATATATCATTCTTTAATTTCCCATAGTATACAATAAATTATTACATCATAATATTGGTCCTATAACTTTGCATGAGTTCCCAAATCAGTCCTATAAGTTTTTTCGTCTCAGATTTGGTCCCATAAGTTTGAAAAATTCTCACCGTTAGTCCTATCAATATTTCCGTTAAATTTTTTCCGTTAATGCTGATGTGGCATGATGACTGGGATATTGAAGTGGCAAAGTGGATTGAAATGGGACCATACTGCAACAAATATTAATATTGTGGATGTATTTAGTGAATTTGATGGAGGACTATGTTAAAATCGCTCTCTCAATCTTCGTCGATATCACTCCTCTTCTTCTTCTTCTTCAAGTTCTCATCTTTCTTCTTCATCTTTCTTCTCTTTCTCTACTTTTTGAAGCTTCAAATCCCTGTCCGTTAGGGTTCGTCAGTATCCATGGCACATTCACAAGCTTCAGTCAGATCCGTTAGGGTTCGTCCTTACTGCTATTGCGGCGAGAGAGCAGTTCGTTTAACTTCAAACACAGAGGAGAATCCGGGAAGAAGATTTTGGAGGTGCAAATACTACCTGGTAAGCATAATCGTTTTTTGGAGGTGCAAATACTACCTGGCGAGAGAGCAGTTCGTTCAATTTTGCAATACAATATGGAAACCTAATGATTTTTGATGAATTATTGTGTTTAGGGTATAAGAGATTGTGACTATTTTGATTGGGTTGACAATCCTATGGATGAGGAACGAGACATTGCAATTGGAAGGCTTAGATTGAAGTTGGCGACTTCAAATGCAACTAATAAGAGGCTGCGAAGATTGAATTCTGCACTTGTAGTTTGTAATGTAATGATGTTTGCATTTGCAGCAATTGTAGGTTATCTCTGGGTCAAAGGTTATAACAAATGAGATGTAAAGGTTGTAGCTTTATTTGAAGATTTGCTGCAGTTGTAGGGACTTAGTAGAGTATGTGTTGGAGTTTAGTAGACTTGTGTTAGAGTATGGCTTGTTTTCCATGTAACTTAATTTATATAGTCTTCATATTAGAAATCACATGTCCCTTCTTCTTATGGTACTGGGTTTGATGTTATTATTTAAATTAGTCAACTAATTTGTTAATTTGTTTTTAAATTTCTGAAAGCTGCCACTGCCTTCGGCTGTAGTATATGTATCTCTGGACAGACAGTACTTTTTTTGGTTTTCATGGCTGGCCTTTGGGATGCACTTTGGCCATGTTTTTATGCTTGAAACATCAATCTTGTGTAATTTTAACGCTGCTATTTGGGCTGGAGTTTCAGAGGTCGTTTCAAGGGGGAGTTGAGTCATTTTTAAGTGCATACTCCATTTTACATATTTTTGAAAGGGATTGTTTTCATTAAATGAATCCATTCATCATGAGTGTGTTACTACCATTAGGGCATTGAAAAACCTTGTAACACTCCTAAAATATATCCCCATGTGTATCAGATCATTTTTGCATTCTTGGAGTTTTGGTTGAGTTCTAGTCTTTATTTAGTCATTTTCAAATTTGCTTTCATAAATTTTAAGATTTTTGTTCCAAGAGTTGCTACATTGGGTAAGAACATTTTAGGTGTGTCTGTGACTCCTTTGCAATGTTTTTTGCTTGTTTTTGATGCCCCAAGACTATCAATTCTTGTTTGGCAACCATTTAGATTTTAGTTATGGTAGTAGCACCTCTGATTTTGGCTTCGGGTGTTTAAAAAGATGTTTTTGAGTTGCAAAACAGACTGGTCTATGTGTTCAGGAAACAAAAATTGCAAATGTTTATTATCATAGTACTCTTCCCTAAAAAAAATGAAACGCACAGAATTGGAATGTTTAAGACTCCACTTTTTTTCATCCAAAAGTAGAAGAAACTATACATTTTGCAGTTTATAAATGTAATTCATACAAACCAAGTCTTAAATCCCTCGAGACAGACACTGCTAGAGGCTATAATATTTCTTTTTACTTTAATTGGTATTGAAGACCATACTCAAGTCTGAACATTTTTGCTTCTCACACCTGCTCATAGCCAAAACGACACCTACACCACCCCCAAAAGTTGATTATACACTGCCATTTGTAATTAACTTACAACTTGAAACATGGCATTGAATTACCCAATGAAAAACCACAAGAACAAGAGTAAAAAGAAACAAAATGATCGACATGTAGTCAATCAAGGGGATTCCTCAAATAGAAGCATTCTCTCGAGCCTGGCCATCAAGCCGATATTGCATAAGATTTTCCCGAGCCCGTGCACTCCTATGTTGGAGTCGTTGGTGTAGTGTCTCAGACATCTGGTTGAAGAATTCAGTGTCCCATCTGTGAATCAATAAGGGGTCTTCTGCATAACAGATATAGATGGATGTAACAGCACTTTCCACCACCACTATTGCCACTCCAACCTAAAATAATCATATCTTATGTCATATTTCAGTTTTCTAACAGCAGTTTAACTATTAATTTATGGGTCTGAGTAAGATATGACTTACTCGATTTGCAATTATTTAACTATTTGAATGAACCAATTCAAATTCTTATAGGATATCCAACATTTTCTATAGTTTCTTACTGTGTCAAATTTCAGTTCTTGATCATTGACATTCATGGGAGTTACAGAATAAATGTTCAAGTATATGACGACCTCACCCTTTCCCCTTTCAAACAAATTAGAACTCTACACATGTAAATGTAGATGCAAACACTGCGCCAAACATCAATTGGTATGTGTCTTTTTAAGAACATGCACCTTAAATGAACCTTAATAGTCAAGAAATTGATAAGCAAGTGACTTTCAAGCACAGATGCCATCTAGGATTGTATCAGAGCCACAACACTGAAGAACTTTACACCTAACCCATGCGCAGCATGAATGAACTTTAATAGTCAACACATAAGAAATTAGTAAACTTTGAGTGCCAGTTCACCAGTAAGTTTTATGATTACAATTAGTGTACCAAATAAGTATTCCAAAAGATATATCCCAAATAGCTGGTCACCCAACATCCATACCAAAAAGACATCCATACCAAATGGTCTAATAGTTACTACATCAAATATGTTTCTAAATAGTCACTACATCATAAGTTACTCATTACCCATTACATCAAATATGTTTCAAAATAGTCACTACATCACTAAAGTAGTCTAGATCAATGAGATAGTCACTGCATTGGGGGTTTGGTCCTTTTTCTTGGAGTGGTCTTTTTCCGAAATATGACAATTGGCTTGCGGGTAGGTTGTGAAATATCAATGATATAATCACTAGCTGTCTTTGTCAATGGAGCAGTTGGAGGAGTCTGAAAAATAACCACAACTTATTAGTACACCAAAATGAAAACTAAATGTGAGGGTGTCTGAAAATAATCACAACTTACTGGTAATTGAGATGATCTAGAGGCAACCGATCTAGTATTCGGACGGGTCTAAAAATAACAAGCACAACTTAGAACACCAAACATTTAAGTTACCAAAAAGTAAATATGCAAGTTGGTACTTACTGGTGATTGAGATGATATAGAGGCCGCAGCTGCTACTTCTTTTGTGACTGATCCTACTTTAGTCATACTGGTCTAAAAATAATAACCACAACTTAGTACACAAAAATTTTTACTTATAACCAAGTAAATGTGAAAGTTGGTACTTACCATGCTTTGTGGCTGATGAGGTTGACTAAATGAAGTCAGTGGGACTTGTGGAGGCTGAGGAGCAGCAAATGTGGGTTGGGAGGCAGCAAATGTGGGTTGGGAGGCAACGAATGAGGCTGGTTCAGCAGATGATGATGCAGCAGAAGCAGAACACTTCCTTTTGTTATGACCCTCTCTCCCACACTTTGAACATTTGACAAATATGCCTCTTCTTGAAACCGTGGCTATCGTTGTCTTTGCTAATTTTGCCGCCTTCTTATTTGCTTCGTCCTCTTTCTCATTTACATCTTTTGTTCTATTTTTCTTTGGCCTACCTGTCCTCTTTTTCTGAAGAGGTGGCAACACATCGGGATACTTTGTTTTCTTCCACATTTTGGGCCCGTTGGTAGGAAGAATCTGATGTTTGTAGCACTCCACATATGTCTCTTTTCTGAAGCACACTGGAACATAATATTTTGGCTTCCTTCGCAGCCACTTGATAGAGTGACTGCATGACAACAAGGTATGCCTGTGATC
Organism: Chamaecrista fasciculata; assembly: GCA_003254925.1. Classification (NCBI taxonomy): domain Eukaryota; kingdom Viridiplantae; phylum Streptophyta; class Magnoliopsida; order Fabales; family Fabaceae; genus Chamaecrista; species Chamaecrista fasciculata. The sequence goes on from QANZ01048511.1 coordinate 79,079, forward strand.
ATCCACTTTCTGCAAGTGCATGACAATTCTTTCACATTAACTACATATCTGTCAGTTACATGTGCATAGACACTGCCCACTTCAAAAATTTCTTCACCAGACCAGCGAGCCATCGACTTCCCTGCTAGGTCTATCTCCTTGTCCAATCTTGCTTTAATCCTAGGCAGAATGTCATCTGTAAAAGTGGTTATCTTCGTCCTATTCTAGGCCCACCTATCCATCAAGTATCCACGGATGCCCTCAATCATTGTCACAATAGGCTTCTCTCTCCACTCAAGGATGACACTGTTGAATGTCTCCGACATATTGTTAACCAAAGTGTCGCATAGTGGGCCAAAGGTGAACTTGGATTTGCTCCAGTGTCTTGGAGCAGTTTGCATCAACTCTTGAAATGCTTCCAATTTCACTTCTTTGATCATTAACATAATCCTCTCCCACTCAGCTGGATATGTGGCATTAGCAGCTTTCCACATAAGCTCCTTCAAGTGTCTCCCAGGAAATCTCTTCCTGAAGTTGCTGTACATATGACGGACACAGAATCTTTGGTCAACTCCCGGTAGCAGCTCATTTATGGTTGGCACCAATCCCTTCATGAAAAAGTAAAATTACACAAGAATGTACAAGACCAGTAAAAGATTGTACAAGACCAATGTGAAAACTATAAAATAAATCAATCAAACCAGTGCTACTCATCAATCAAACCAGTGCTATATATATGTAGTGTCAAAAATTAAGATAACGATCATAACAGTATTCATCAAAAGAAAGTAAGTTAGTTTTCTGTGTTAATTTATTAATGACAAGGGAGAATAAATTTTTTTAAAAAAAATGTCACTTCAAAGCTCAGGTAATTTCTCAAGAGTATTAGACAAATCATTATCAGTGAAGGAAGCCATGGCACATCAGTTTTGAAACAATTTCTGATCAATTCAAGTTTCAGAAAAAAAAAAATCAATCCCATTAGGCCAAAAACAAGAGATCAGATGACCTAAAACTTGTGAGCTTCACATGCCAGGTGCTGTAATGTAAAAATTGAAATCAATTAAAACCAAGATGAAATAATATCAGATAGAACTCAGACTGAACTACAGTCTACAAATGCATGATAGGTACAACAAGTACAAATCCAGACTTGAGATTCTTTTAGCTCGCTGACATGAGAACTTCCACACTAATGACATCTGCAACTTTCACTTTTCAATAAACACCAAAACAAAAATTAAAAGGGCGCATAAAACTTCCCAAGCATGTTCCTAAATGTAACAAATATTGTTTCTGTTTCAAAACTGAGGCTTACCATAAAGAGCACATGCCCTGTTTCAAACCTGCACTTTCTTTTTTTAACTATTTTTCTCATTGAATGATTTGACCAACTTAACTCTTAAGAGCTCAAATGTTAGTAAACTGACATTCTAATTTTAAAATTATATGGGTGTTGTCATTTTAGACAATCTCTGATTTTTTAAAATGTTTGATTTAATCTTAAAAAATTTATGAACACCTTAATACTGTACAACTCAATCTCTGAAGGGACTAAATCTAACATTTTAAAAATTTCAAGGACTAAAATAACAGCACCTACATAATCCAAGGGCTAAATTGATAGTTTACAAAGTAAAGTAGTTACCTTTTGTTGATCGAACATGATGCACAATCCATTCATAGCAGACAGACCCAGATCATTCATAAGCAACTCTAAAAACCATGACCAAGTGTCTTTATTCTCGATTTCGACAATGGCTATAGCAAGTGGTAGCATTTGATCATTGGGATCTCTCCCAACTGCAGAGAGTAATTGGCAACCTTATCCAGCTTTTAAGAAGCACCCGTCTAACACAATAATCTTCCGACAACTCATAAAACTCAGCTTGAAAGCAGCGAAGCAGACATACAACCTCTGAAAGTTGGGTTCATCTCCAACTTTCTCATTCTCAGGATCGTAATCTGGTCGTTTATTGGTTGTTAGCCTTACAGTAGAACCCGGGTTACTCCTCAAGAGTTCCTCACAGAAGTCATTTATCCTTCTAAATTGTTCGGTCATGGAACCCCTAATCTTATCCATCGCTTGCTTCCTTGCTCTAGAAGCCTTATTTATAGAGAGGTTGCAATTCCATTTCTCCTTTGCCATAGATCTAATGGTATTTAGCCGCATCTTTGGATTCTGCCTCAGCTTTTTGTCAAGGTTATTTGCCAACCATGAAGCAGACAAGATGGGATTGTCTAAGGCACGAGAACATTTATGGTGGTTCAAACAAGAACGCAGCTGCCATGTATCTTCATTTACAAGTTTTCTGCATGTTGCTTGCCAACTACACTTGTTGCCACCTGTGCATACAGCTTGGCAACGTATGTTGTCATTCTTTGCAAACTTCACTGACCTTCCTATTAAATATAAGAAAGACACAATTGGAGATTAATAATA
>QANZ01048514.1:1941-20169 GCA_003254925.1 Chamaecrista fasciculata
ATTTAGATTAATTATCTCATAATTAATCACGGACTGTTATCATAGTAAACATGCTAATAATATGATAACCATTAATTTATCTCCATAAATTAATTGATATGTTCACAACATATCTATAAAATGATTGGCCCTAGGGCACAATCTCCATCAGATTTAATAGATGGTCGACGATTACGTCGAGATTGGTGAAGGTTGAGCCGGATGGGGTAGATCTCCTTCGTCGTTCGCGTGGTGTTCTTTCTTGGAAAGAACCTCAAGAGTTGTTCTATGGGAGCCTTATGGACCCAAAGATTGCTGTTGTGACGTCGAAGTACGTTGATCCGACTGAGCTTGCCTCGTTGAATGCGGCTTACTTTGCCCCTGGTATGCCCATGAGGGTCCTGGGGCACGTTGCGAAGCATGTGGGGGGTACCACCGATAAGGGTGGTAGTGAGAAATATGCATTTGCTCACGAGGGAGGTTTCTTGTTTAATGCGCACGTTCTAGAGAATGTTGGTATTAGATTCCCTCTCTCAGATTTTGAGATTGAGGTGTTGAATTATATCAACTATTGCCCGGCTCAACTTCATCCCAACTCTTGGCGTCTCCTCGCCATCTTGTAGAATGTTGCGGCGGACCTGGACATAGAGCTGACTCCGAAGATTTTTTTTTGGTCGTATAGGGTGAAGTGCGACGGAGGGGGTTGGGTTACCCTACATAGCATTAATAAGCCGAATAGGTATAGCTTGTTGTCGGGTAATGTGAGCAGTGTTAAGAAGTGGGTGGTTCATCACTTTTTGGCTTGGTGAAAGCCATCGAAACGGCGTCCCTGGTATTTGGACGATGAGGGTCATCCGCTATTCCCTCCGTGGTGGTCGAAGGCTATCTCTGGTCAGAGACCGTTGGAGAGGGAGGATTTATCTCCGCACGAATATCGTGCGGTTGCCGCACTGTTAGATTATCCTAAGCAAGACGGGAATGATCATAAACTGTGGAGTTAGTGTCGGTTATTAATTTAGTGTTGTCAGTTGTTTCTGATATTTCTGTTTATTGTGGTGAATGATATGCCTATGAATGTTTCCTTTTCAGTTGCGTATCACCTGAGGTTCCATGGCCGGATGGAGTTTTTTACACAGGCGCATTCTTGTTGTGGCGAGTTTATGGTTCCATCCTCTCCGAGGACTCGAGCTTTGCCTCTTGTCCCTGCTTCTGTTGAGAGGGTGGTTACGGCGATACCAAAGAAAAGGGAGCTCAAGACGAAGGTTGTGCCGAGTCCTTCTGGTAAAGCTGCTCCTGCGCCGTCGGGTCCTTCTGTGACAGTAGTCGTGCCCACTCCGTCGTTGAGGATTGTTTATAGCTCGCCTAGGACGCGGAGATCTCCGGATGAGATTGAACCTTCGTCAAAGAGGCGTAAGTTGCGGTTGTATGATAGCGACGGGGATGTCGGAGAAGAAGAAGAAGACCCTAATCTGTTCTTGAAACGTAAACCCTCGTCGCAGTGTTTCTCTGCGCCAAGGGGGTCTTCGGATAGTCCGACTGCACTTGAGGGGGGCCGTGTCGCAGGATCGACGTCTGGTGGTCCGTCGGCTTTGGTAGAGAAGGAGGCTATAGATGTCGAGAGTTCGTCATCGAGTAGTGATGGGTCGTTGGAGGATGACCTCTTGATTGTGAATGAGTTGCTTCACGGTTCAGTGTGTGGCAGGAGGGTGGATGTTGGTGGTGTTGGGAATCCTAGGCGCCAAGGGCAGCGGAAGCAAAAATTAAAATTAAAAATAACGCCTAGGTCCTAAGATTCCCGAACGGATCCGCTAGTAGAATTTAAAACTTTGGTTAGTGTTATACCTCAGAGTTTCAAACGCAGGTTGTACGGGGCGNCACAATCTCCAACAGGTGGATCACCGTTAAATAATGACCCGATTCCATCCGGGAGGGAGGGATCTCCGCCAAGTGATGACTTAAATCCAGCCAGGGATGAGAGGTCTTCGTCGAATAATGAGCCAGTTCCAAGGTTGCATGAGGGTGATGTTGTGGCTTCTGTTGGAAATTGTGCCCTAGGACCAATTCATTTTATGTATGTTATGAACATATAATTAATTTATAGAGATAAATTAATGATTATCATATTATTAGCATGTTTACTATGATAGCTTCTGTGATTAATTATGAGATAATTAATCTAAAACTGTCCCTGATCGATTGTTTTCGTGGGAGCGAAAATAGTATTGAAAATTAGGGTATTGAAAAAATGATGAGTGGAGAGAGAAAGAGGAAGAAAAAAGAAAAAATGATGAGTGGAGAGAGAAAGTTGTAAGTGTAATAAATGAGGGTATTGAAAATTACTATTTTGCTAAATAGTTTTTTTATATTTGTATTAGAGTATAGGTAATTATAGGTATTTGAGTAGGGGTATGTTAGTAATTGAATATGAAATATGTAATGAAATGAGTTTGTAATGAAGTGATATTTTTGTAATGACTTTATAATTGCAAAACAAATACCCATATAGCACTGTAGATGAAGTTATGTAATGAAAATGAGGATAATGAAAAGATAATGAAAAAGTAATATTCACCCAAACAGGCCCTAATTCTTGTACTACATATAAGGCAGCAGAGAGAAAGACGCTGAAATGTGTAATTGATATATAATCTTAGGGTTGGGAGAATAAAAATTCTAATCTCATCTCATTCAACATCATCTCATCTTAGGATTGGATGAACAGTAATAGTTTGGTGTTTTTTGGTGCCTTCATCTCATCTCATCTCATTCATATCATCATCTCATCCACAACATCATTTCATTTTCTCTTACATTTACTAAACTATCCCTTCTCATATACCTATAATTACCTATACTCTAATACAAATATAAAAAAANAAAATATACAATTGAACCCTTAAATTATTTTTTAAGTTACAATCTTCTTCTATTCTCGTTACAATATTTTCTTCACTTTTATAAGCATTTTGATCCTCAAACTATGAGCTCAATTTCCTTGGCACCTAAACTATTTTTTGTTTAGTTTATTTTCCTCAAACTATGTAATTAGTTTCATTTTGGTCATCAAACTATTTTTTGTTTTATATTCATGTCCAAAATCATCCGATAATTATACGTTGTGGATAATGGAGAAATAACAATTATTTTTTGGTTGGGAAAATACACAAGTTTCCACGTGTCAGTTTTTTTTTTTTGTTCGAATCTTGGGTAGCCAAAAAATTGCAATGTTGTTTTGTTTTTTATTGTCTCAATGTTCTTCTATTTGTTTCGGTCATAAAACTATTTATGGTTAGAATTTTTATTCAAATTACGAGATGAGTTGCATTTTGGTCCGAAAATACTTGTTATATTTTTTAGTCCAAACTGCAACATTCCTAAATGTTTTTTACTATTATACAATTTAATCCATACTTTTTTATGAAGTTTTGTGTAAAAATTAAAAATGAGTTAAAATAATTTTTTTATCTTTTCATTTGTTGGCAAATGTCGATAGTCTGATCTTAAACTATGAGATTAGTTTCATTTCAGTAATTTTTGTTTATCAAACTACAAGATTAGTTATAGACCGATTCATTGGATCGTTACAAAGTTGTGGAGTGTGAACCAAATTGTATGTTTACAATAATTTTCATGTTATTTGCATTCTAGTCCCTAAACTATTGTTTATTACTTTTTGGTCGCTGAATTTCATAAATAGACTCGATTATTGATGGCTGGGATTTTCTACGGGCCCCGAGTTATCATTTACACATGTTAGAGATCAATTAATTGGACCGATCCAATGAGATGGACCCTAAACCCTTCATCCAAAAATATCTCATCCTCACGCTTTCCAAGAGCATCTAATCTCAACATCATCTCATCCAACCCACCACCAAACATCTATCATCTCATCTCATCTCAATATCTCAATCTCATTTCATTATTTCTTACCATTTATACCCCTATACAAAATAAATAAATCCAACAACCTATTTCACCTAACTACCATCATTACATACACTTTTATATAATTTCACGCTCTATTTAACATCATTTTCTCTCAAATCATTCAAACACCAATCCATCATTTTCATCTCATCTAATTTCATCGTCATCTCATCTCATCCAAGTGGATGAGATTGGATGAAATTTTCAAACTCCCAAACAGGCCCTTAAATAATATAATTAACGTAATAATTGTACTTTGGTGTCTTATATTATAATAAACTAATTAATTACTCTTAAAAAATTTAGTACTCACACGGATCGAAACTCCGTTTTTATATAGAATAATAAATCGAATATACATGCACCATATTAGGGACACCACTCGCATAATGGAGTTGACCTTACCTTATTTTATATGGCCACTACTGTAATAATATAATGGCAACGAGCCAACGACTTTTCTCAATATAGAAACGCAATAACTTGTAGATGTAGCCATGTAGGACTACTCTAGCTCCATTATGAATCAAAGTCCACTGTACTTCTTCCCCACTTCAGCTTATAAGGAAACTAGCGAAAATTCATTTCAGTTTTTACTTTATATATTTAAAGCTTTTGTCAACCAGCTCATCTATGTACATTTTTCTAAACCAAAGACCTCAATTTTGAAGGTCACTCAATCCATTTATGTGTTAGATTTTATAGCTTTTTTATTTCTAGTTGCTTTTGTTTCAATTTCTCTCAATCTACTATTTTTCTGGGTGTTATGCCCATAGCACTCTTTACCTTTTCACTGCAGGTTAATATTTTTAACTAAGATATTTTATTTGAAGATCCAATCACAAAATGTCACCTATCCTCTCAATTAAATGAATTATTTCTGAATGGAATAGCAAAGAGGACAGCACGTGAATTAGGGTTTTGAAGGCAAAAGAAAGCATATATATATATATATATATATATATAACACACGCATAGAGGCAACAAGAGGGGGGACGAAGGCAGCTTTTGGGCAGCAGCTCAAGGAGAGTTTTGAAGCTCAACAGCCATCTTCTTCTTTCCTTTTCAGATTTGCTAGCTTTTCTTTTTCTTCTTAGCTTTAATTTTGTAGTAGTTATCTAACTAGGTTGTGTAAAAATTTGAAGTTAATTATGTTATGAGACTATATTTTTAGCTTAATGAAATTCTACTTTTCTTGAGTTTTGATTCTTTCTCTGATTTTAATTATGATTCTCTTAGATAGATTATGTTAGAGTGCTCCTAATTGTTTTTCATTCTTGTTGAATCTTGTTATCTAGACTCAAATCCGTAATTGTTTGATGTTTAGAGTAGTGACACATGTTTTGAGAGTAGATTTACTTTATTTCTGTTTTTAAAGTGTGAGAAAGGATCTCTGATTTAGCTACAACCACTGAGACCTAGCTGAATTTGGCTTAGTTCATCTCTTGTTTTGATTGTTCTTGAACTTGAGAGTCGTTTGCTTAAGAGTTTGAGGCATATGAAGATAGGACGTTTCCAACTTCTGATTTTTGTGAGATATTGATGGAATCTGATTTTCTATCAAGCTAAGTGAACTTAAGAGAGTAAAATATTTTGTCAATGATTAACTAATGAGACTCTATTTCAATACACAACCTGGTTAGGTATTTTTATAATTCAATTTCTTAAATATGTTTTATTACTTTTTAGTTAATTAAACGTTGATGTCAATTTGGTCCTTATTTTCATTCACTTGTTTGTTTTTATTACTTTAAATTCAGTTTCCAATCTTCATTCCTTTTTTGATCATTTAATTGAACTTAGAATTAATCATCTTTCCCTGTGGATTCGACTACAATCACTTGCTACAAATTTAAGAAATATAAAGAAAGTAAGATTTAATTTGTTAGATTCGACACCTAACACAAGTCAAAGTATATCTATGTTTGCGTCTCCAAAATGATAAATTCTTTTAATTTGAAAGGAGGATATGAAACGACAGAGATCGAATCTCATAATTTGTAAATTGTGAGAGAGTTACATATACTTGTTTTATTTGTGTGTTTCGTCTCATCAGAAGAGGAGAAAGTACGTAGAAGCAAGAAGCTCCATATAGATATGATTGTGTGACATATTCATGCATGAGTTCCAAAATTTGAGTTAGACATTAATGAGCAGAGAAATATGCGATTTGCATCTGTGGGCGAAACTTGAAAGAGACCCCCTAGGCCCCTAATGCGTTGAATTATGTATATATATATATATATATATATAAAAAGCATAATAGATCTTCCATTATCGTGGCTAGATATATTGAATATTGATTGAGTCTAAAATATGGGAATAGCTGCCACGTGTCCATTCAATGAGTCATCTAACTTCAAAGGAAAGTTTTATCATTGTCTCTGTGAATCTTTGATTGTTGCTATTCTATTTCCCTTCTTAATTTTTAGCAGGAATACTTTTTTATATATAACGGAAGGACGGTTAGCATAAGAAGTTCTTATCGTAAATTCTTGAGCTCTTCCTGAAACTTCCTAGTTAACAAAAATGTTTTTTCAAAAAGAAACTTTGAATAAAACATGGAGAATGGTCGTTAGAAAAACAAAAAAAAAAAAAACAAAACAAAACTAAATCTTTATAAGATGGATATATGGAGATCATCAGTATATATTAATTCGGCCAATTGGGCGTATTGGTGAACATATAACTTACCATATTCATTCTTAGGGATCTTGATGTAATATTATAATCCACCTTTCTCAGTTTTAATTCATGGCCGGACAGGACAAAATTCATTTCTATAAACTTTAATTCCTTCAAAAACATAATATGAATTGAATTATACTCTAAAAATGCGTAATTTAATGTGGAAGAATTAAGAGTTTAAATGGAGTTTGATGAGACAGGTTAATTAGTGAGGATATGCATAGTTAACTATATATATCCAAGTACGTAGTGGAAAGATATTTTGCTGTGTGGAGAAAAAGAAGAGGTAGCATGGGAAGAAGAATGAGATGGGGATAATATAGAACTTAGAATTATATTATATAAAATTATAAATAGAAGAGAAGAAGAAGAAATTGAGAAAATGAAGAAGCTAATGTGGACCACCGACACGTGACGAATTTCACCGACCAGTTGGGAGAGACAGCGTGATGGTGTTGACTTTGCAACGACAAAACATATCTGAGAGTGGTTTTTGTGTTGCCAGTTCAAAGCTTTTCACCGAAAGTGAAAGTGAGGGATGGATACGTGGATACTTTCCCCCACACACACTCACACTTCCTTCTTACCTCCCATTCTCCACCTTTTTTTTTTTGGCCAACCCTCCCATTCTCCACCTTAATTAGTCTACTCCTTCTAATTAATAACTAGTTTTAACCCCGTGTCAATCCACGGGTGGTTCTTTAGATTTTGGTAAATATATTTACATAAAGATTTTGGTAAATATTACAGATAGGATCTTTAAATTTATGAGGTGGAAATGATGTCTACAAAAATATTAAATACATAACAATTAGGTGACATAGCGTAATTTGCAAAATTAATAAACGATTACGATTCAATAACCCCGTGGAATTCCACGGGTGATTCTAAAGTTTTATTAAATATAGATCATTATCAATAAATTATAACAAATTATACAATTAAAATGAAAAAAATATATCTTAACATTATGTTTTTAATTTTTTTTACTCAAATACTGTTGGTTATCATAAAATATGTTACACCAAAAAAATATTTTAACCCCGTGGACTTCCACGTGTGATTTTTAAGTTTATTAAATATAGACTATTATCTATAAATTTTAACAAATTATGCAATTATATATTAACAAAAATATGTTATCATTGTACTTTTAATTTTTTTTGGTGAACCACGGTGGCACATTGTACTTTTTTAGTTATTTCTACATATTTGTTATAATTATAAATTAATTTTAGTTATCAGAAAATATGTTACACAAAAAGAAATCATCACCTCATCTAGTTTTTTTATTAAATATATAAGATTTTACTATCTTTTTTGAAAAGATGTTAATTTAACAAAGTAAATTTGTCATATGATCGATGTTATATTTGATTTTATTTTTTGTAACATAAAAAGAAGATGTAAAAGAGTTAGAGACATTTAGCTTAGCATTTTAGAAATTTGATGAATCAAAATTCAATAAAATAAAATAAGGAATATAATCGAAATCATTGGAAGAATCCTTATATCATTACATAGATACATATGATAATATATATAAGTTATGATAGATAATTAATCAATTTAATTTAATTTATTTATAATAAAGGAAAAATAGAACAATATTAGCGAAATAAGGATTTCAAAATCCATTTGAAATACATAGATAAATAGTAGGGTCTTTGTTATAATTAAAAATTCAATAGTCAGTTGGTCTTAAGGATGACACNTTAGTAAATGTTGTTTGGGAAAATGAGAGATAAAGGAGGAATTATGATATGAAGTTATTTTAAAGGGTATGTAATGATTGTGGTGAGTTGAAATAATTGTATTGGTATTTTAAATTTGTATAGGGGTAAAAATGGTAAAAATAAATGAGTGTTTTTTTTTGTGTTTGTTTTGGTGTTAATAAAGTGGTATGATGTAATGATTGCCTCGAAATTTGTGCTAAAAGAGAAGTTAATAAAGGAGATTTTTGGAGTGGTATGGTAAAGGAGGATGGAGGTGTGAATGTGGGACCAAAATGTAATTTTTGAGTACTGAATTGTAAATTTTTGGGGATTAGATTATATATTTTTCTTGTTTACTGCCTTTTAATTTTATTTAAAAATTTTGATACTGCAAAAAATATTACTCATGTATATAATAGATGAGGGACCAAAATGTATATTTTCTGGGGTATGAATTATGTATTTTTCTAAATTTTGTTCTTCAGTAGTTGCAGAACAAAAAACATTAGCCATATATATACTGAATGATGAACCAATATGTATGTTTTTTTTATATGAATTATGCATTTTTTCTCAATAGTGTATAGTACAAAAAATATTATCCATAGATATACGAGAGGAGTGACCAAACTGTAAAGTTTTGGGATTCGAGAATTATAATTTTTATTTATATTGATTTTTTTTTATTTTTTCACCACAAAAAATACTCATATATGTGTTAGAGTAGGGACCAAACTGTAATTAAATTTTCACATCACCAAAAATATTTTTTTCTCATTATACAATTCTTGCATGCTTTTGCATTTGCCTTCATCAACATACCTTCCTCATCGCCTAAACCCATTGTCACCACCACACATATGTATAAACAAATTAATTATATATAGTCAAATTAATTAACACATAAATACATGCATATAAACCCACTTTTTCTCATTACACAATCATTATATATATTCAAATTAATTAACACATAAATACATGCATATAAACAAATTAACATGTTTCCTGCTTATTGTTTTACCAGTGTAGGTGATCGAATCAGAATGGACTAACTAGCTATTTCAAGAATTTCACTTACCAGTAGCAAGCGATAGAACCAACAACAGCATTACACATAAAGGGAATAAGCTCCTCATTTTTCTTTGTATCTAGCATTACACATAAAGGGAATAAGCTCCACATAAAGGGAATTAGAGTCAAGTATTATTTTTCCATTTTTTTAAACGGAAAAATGGATAGAAAACGTTAGAGGGACCAACTATGCTAAGTTTTGGAAAACTGAGGGACCAATATGGAACTAAAAATAACTAAGGGACCAATTTGGAACATTGAGCATAACTGAGGGACTAATATGGAACGAAAAATAACTGAGGGACCAATTTGGAACATTGAGCATAACTGAGGGACCAAAATAGGACTTTGGCCTATAAAAAATTATATATTTTGATGACTCAAGTATTGACTTATTAAGTTGGTATAATTTCAAGGACTTAAATTATTTTTTAAGTAAATTAATATAATATAATATAATATAATATAAGAGAGAGAGAGAGGTGTGAGTAAGAAAAAAAAAATAGTAAGAAAAGATGAATGGAGAGAGAAAGTTGTAAGGGTAATAAATAAAAATATTTTAATATGCAATTTACAAATATGCCCTTTGAGTATTTTATTATTTTATAGTAAAAAGTAGGTAATTATAGGTGGTTGAGTAGGGATATGTTAGTAATTTGAGAAGATAAAGGAGAGATAAAAGAGAAAAATAAAGGAGGCGAAGATAACTGTGAAACAAACAAGATTTTTAACTGCAGCTCTGGTATTAAATGAGTAATGGGAGATAAATGAGGATAAAGGCATTGGAAAGGAACATCCAAACGCACCCTATGTCAATAGTAGCTTTGATGACTCTATTATATTTAATAAGGATTGAATGATAAAAAATAATTAATGTTCTCTTGAGTTTGTAAAATATCATATATTTTAAAATTAAAAAAATTCTCAAAAAAAACAAATATTCAGAACCAAAGTGAATAATTAAGAAACAATATAAAATTAAACATGAACAATCCACGGCACTGTCCATGTTAGAAATCAAAGATGCATGTTCCGACCTAATCAAAAGTTGTATCCGACCCCAAATCTTGGAGCTTTGGTGTCCTGTCCTGTGATCCTGTCTAGTCTGCGTATGACCATTAATTAAAGGAGACCACATATATACATCAATAGAATCGCCCTGGCAAATTATATTAAAGCAGGCAAGCCAACATACTATATGGATTATGGTGTTTCATCCTTCACAAACACCAGACCACATCATCAACACTATTACTATTCCTAATACTATTACTATTACTAACCTTTTTCTTTGAATGGACCATACGATTACCAGCAAGGACTGGTGGATATTAAAGCACCTCTACCCCTCATGCAACATAAATATACATCTTTTTAATTTCACACACTTTGTAATTTTATTTTTAACTATCAATTTCATTCAATACAACACATATATGTGCCTGATACGTTCTATAAGCTTCAGTTACAGGAACTAGCTATACCTTGATAAATTAACTGTATTTGTAATTAACTTCTCAAGGTTCAGTAGGTAGTTTTCAAGTAGGAGTGTACACAGGATGGGTTCAGCCAGACCGAAGACTTGGCCAAGTCAGACCAAAGGCCGGGCCACCGAGTCTGATTAGGTCTGGCCAGGCTAATTTTTTTTTTTCAAAATTTTATTTTTTATTTGAACTATTTATTTAATTTATATATTTTTTAATTTGTATATAGTGATGAAATAATTAATTTAATGATATTTTTATTAATAAAGATATTTAATTTGAATTATTTGTTAAAAAAATATTGATTTAATTAAAATTAGGCAAAATACCCTTTCGTGCCCCTAACGTTTGCGGTGATTTTCAGTTATGCCCCTAACGTTTCATTTGTGTCAGTTGTGCCCCCAATGTGAAACGTTAGTTTCAATTATGCCCTCACCCTCGTTAGTGTATCGTGTTTCAGAACTTTTGATCTTCGATCCGTGTTCATTTCAATTTGTTTTGATAAATGAGTTTATGGGTACTCATTTTCGGCTCCTAAGGATCATTTTGCACATGAAAATTTTAAGAAAAATGCTTCATTTTGCTGCATTTGTTTTGGTCCTTTTTGGGGTCATCGGGTCCGATTTTCTTCAGATTTGGGCTCTTTTGAGCTTAATCTTTGAAATTGATCCAAAGAATCAAGTTTGTGATGTTCGAAAATTAAAACCCATATGAAATCTGATCAAAACCAAGCTCAAATCGTACGAAAATGGTGTTTTTTTTTATGATAGAAATTGGGAGCATAATTGAAACTAACGTTTCACATTGGGGGAAAAACTGATACAAATGAAACGTTAGAGTCATAACTGAAAATCACCGCAAACGTTAGGGGCACGAAAGAGTGTTTTGCCTTAAAATTAAGTATATATTTATGTATTGTTTTCATATACAATTGATAAAAATAATAATTACATATATATTTTTTTCAATAATTAAAAATATATTTAGTAGTAAAAAAATATAAATTTCTTTTAAAAGAAAATTTTAAAACTGAGTATACCCCATATCAGATCGGACTGGCGCTAAAAACACTAGACCCAAATCCGGCCCATACACTCCAAACCGGGGCAAGTCTTGAACACCTCTATTTTCCAACAGCTTTTTTTTTTGGGCCTGGCAACAGCTTGACTACATACATACACAATTACACACTAATGAATTTGTAAGTCTTAATACGGAGTATATAAAAATTATTTTCAAATTTAAAATCATTTTACACACTAATATTTTATAATATATATAACTAAATCTAAATTATAAATTTAATATACAAAATGTAAGGTTCAAAAACTGATTTAAGGGAAAATTTTTAAGTGATTATATATCGTAAAAATAGTGTAGGAGTTATTTTGGTAAACAAAATCATTTAGATTTTAAACCATAGAGTTATGGAGTCATGGTTATAACAAATGTGTAGAGAATTGTTAGTGGAATGTTACTTAAATTTTAAAATATGTTTTTTTAGATAATTTACTCAGTAATACACTAATACATGATTAAGATTTAATCCTTCTTGCATTTGTTGTGGGTACGTAATCCGAGGCATCTCAAGCTTTATTCTTTTTTTACTCTTTCACCGTCTTTAATATATCAAAAAAAAAAAATTAGTTGGGGTATAAGAAAATGCAATGGCAATGGATGGAATCCTAAAATACAAAAATGGGGTGGTGGAGTGAGTGGTTGGGCATAGAGAGAAAATATCTAAGTGCTCCTAAAGCTGCCAATCACTATTCGCCACATTATCGTACGGATGACAACAAATAACTGTAACTGTTTCCTTCCCCACCTCACATTCCCACCCTCTTCTACTTTCTCAACACTTGGAAATTGGAATAATGCATCTCCCTCAGCTCATCACTCATCGTCTCATTGCCATCTACCCAAACATGATCACACTTTGCAAAATTGTAAAACTAGAATTAATTACCTCAATAATATCCTATTAAACGACATATGTATCGCATATATATATATATTTGTAAAATTAATTACCTTGACCTCTGAGCTGAGCACGCATGCACACAATTCAAATTCAAATTCAAATGAAAGTTGAAGGAAGCAAATTTGAAGCGTGTGGGTCCCTTTGCTAGCCAACCAATTAGCGACACTCCTTTCTTTCCTTGGTCCTTCATATTCTCTGTCAAGTGTCAACTCTCTCCTTGCTTTCTTTTATTTCTAAACAGTCTTGATTTCAACTCATTCCTCATCTCTCTCGCTCTCCCCCTAGCTAGCTATTCGTATATAAATCCCTCTTCCCTTCATCCTCTCATCGCTCACCACAAATCCTATCTCTCTCTTTCTCCCTCGCTCTCTCCTTATCAATCCCTCCCAATTCTCACTTTCTCAATTGACCAATTAATTTGCTTTCCTTTCCATTCTCTTCATATCATAATTTATAACTCACACTCCCCAATTTGGTCCTCTGTTTTTTGAATTCTCTAACCATACTTCAATCTGGGGGGTAAGTTTCTTTCTTTTCTTCATTCATTTCCCTTGAGCTTGAGAGAGAGCGAGTGGAATTTTATTATATATATTCTTGGTGGCTGGTCCCCATATATGGCGGAGCCTGACAACACTGCCAAATCCAGCACCTCAGATTGGGAGATTGAAATGGGGAGTCAGGAGGAGAGGCGACAATGGAAGCCAGTTTTTGAGGATGCTTCCGTGTCACATAGGCCTCTCAAGAAGATCCGTAGCCCCCAACGTCACAACCCCAATCCATCCTCTGTCTCCATGCCACCTCCTTCCTCCTCAATTCATTCTTCCTCGTCTTCTAGAATCGTCTTCCCCTTCTCTTTCGATGCTTCTCATTCTCAACATCCACACCACCAATTAGGTTCTCTGTTTCATCCACCCTTTCATATTCATCAAGCACAAAACCAGCAACAGATGATCTCTTTTGGGTCCCAACAACAACAACAACAAAACGTGGTGTACCCACCAATACCAATACCATTGTTATCCCTAGACCCTGCCCTCCAACAACAGCAACAGCAGGTTGTTCAACATTGGAATCTGAGTCCCAGAGGAAGGATGATGATGATGATGAACAACAACAACAATAACAGAGTTGGCCCCGACGGGAGGCCCATGTATAGTCCTCAGCCTATCAACACCACCAAGCTCTACAGGGGAGTCAGACAGCGTCATTGGGGGAAGTGGGTCGCTGAGATTCGTCTCCCTCGCAACAGGACTCGTCTCTGGCTTGGCACTTTTGACACTGCGGAAGATGCTGCCTTGGCTTATGATCGCGAGGCCTTTAAGCTCCGTGGAGAGAATGCTAGGCTCAATTTCCCAGAGCTCTTCCGGAACAAGGATGCTATTACTAATACTAACACCCCAGATGAAGCAGCTGCTTCAACCTCAACTCACAACCCCAAGCAGCCTGAGTCCGCTCCGGTGACACCTTCTCCTCCTCCAGAGCCTCCCACGGAGGAGAACACCGACAATGAATCGGGGTCGCAGGAATTGGTTTGGGGGGAAATGGCGGCATGGTTCAATGCAATTCCGGCGAGTTGGGGTCCCGGTAGCCCTGTTTGGGATGATTTGGATTTGGACACCTTTCACTCACGCCTTCCTTTTGTCAATCCAAATCAAATGGACTTTATGCATTCTCATTCCCACCACCAACATGATCAAAACACTGCTCCTCCACCTTCTTCTTCTGCCCCTCAAGACTCTTAATCATTCTTTCCAAACACACAAATATAATTTCACTTTTTAAACCATGTCTGCCACCTTGATCACCAATCCCACTCTTCCTTTGATTCACACAATGGTTGTACATATTTTCACCATACAACCAGCTGTGAATCTCCCTGTTTCACCTTCCGCCAGCATCTGGCTCATACTTTTCTTGGCCTTGTGGCTTTCTTTCATCACAAGCATATACCTTTTTCAGTGTTTCATCTTCCATTCTTTTTTCTTTTGTTTGCGTTACTTTTAAGCCTTTCATGATTTTTCATGCAGTGAATTTTAGGGTAGAGCATGACCATGGCTGAAGGAGACGGTTTGGTGATTTCCTTCCCTTTTTGATGAATCCATTATGAGCTATGTTTTTGAGCTCCAAGGATGAATGTATATATATATATTATTACATTGCCAGTTAGCTACTTATGTTACCTTCTTTCGGCAGTTTATTCGTCATGTTTATGTTTATGCATCCTTTTTAGATGTTATATATGATATGACAATTGTAGTACTTTCATTTGGAGTTTAACTTTTGAATATCATTGTCATTCTAACTCTTAACTTGATCCAATTCCCCCTTCAGCTTTCTCGTATGCTTGTCGCAACTGCCATGGCAGATAAACTTGTGGTACCAAAGTATACCAACACCATATTCAAACGTTAGAACAATCAATGCCCCCAAATTTCAGTTCACTGTTAAATTAAATTACTTGTATTTAATATCAAACTTCCCGGTAAGATTATGCAACAAAATATGTTTTCTTAAAGAGTAAAATTCTATCTTTCATGAACTGACCTAAGCAAAGAATTATATTTTCAATCAAATTTTCATTTGAATCTATTTAAATTATATTGTCTATTTAATAAAATACCACATGAGAGATTTGTTGTGTGTGTATATCTTGCACCAGCAGCACTATCTCATCTATCATATTATTCAATAATAAATAATCAACCATCTTTTTTTCTCTTTATAAATAAGTAGGGTCATCATTTTTATTAAATAGTTCATATATGACTAAATAATTAATTATCATTGAACAATACATAAAGGAGATCATTCAAGATAAGCATGCAAGAAGCCCTCAGCATTCATATTAAAGAAAAGAAAAAACTACTGAAACTTTTTTTTTTTCCGAAGAAAAAATTTATGAAACATTTGTTTATTTATATTGCTATTGATTATAGCACCATGGTTAATTAAAACAGTAGCTTCTTATAAAAAAAAAAAATAATTCATATCCTGAATACCGGTGTTTACCCCCCCTAAACTTTTTTCTGCCAAAAAAAATATGTAGTATTAACTTTGAGCGTGGTAATGATAATGAACGTTGTTAATAGATAATGAACGTTGTTAATAGATAATGAACCTTTTTATATGAACGTTGTTAGGGAAATGTGTGTTCCGTGAGTTAGGAAAGAAAGAAGGAAAGATGGAAATAATTAATAAATAAGGTCGGAATAGATATTGACAATTAATTCTTATTTTTGGTCCGAACAATTGATTTATTTGAAAGAATAATTAAAATTTGACTGGTAGTGGGCCCAGTCACCGGCCCATGAGATCATCGCCACACCATTTCTTAGTCGCGACGGCACGATAACGATGTTTTTTTTTTTTGGAAGACTCTACTGACGTATCCATGCCAATATGCCATGCCTGATGCCCCATGCTTAACCTTAATTCACTTCTCAATTTCGTTCATCTTTATTCTTTATCTTTCTTTCAACTAAACCCAATATTTTATGTTTATTCCACTCTGAGGCTTCCATCCATTTTTATTTTATTTTATTCTCCCCGCCCCTCTCAATTATAAAATCTATAGTTAAACTATGTTGCAAGTGAAAAACAAATGTTTATTGGTCCCTGTGCAACCAACTACTTCGTTCCTATTTTTCGTTTTAGGAGATTTGGTATGGCTGTCTATTATTTTTTTTTTGAATTGTACAACCAAAGCCTAAATGTATGGCTGTCTATTGTAACAATCACTTGAGATGAAGGCGACAATGTATTTTTCAAATGTTTGTTTTTGATCAATTCTAGGTAGAAGTTCCTGCATCAAACTCTGCATTTTCTCGCACAATTATTGAAAACGGTTCGTGGGTCAACTTTTGTTTTTTACACGAGTCTTACTCCTTCCGATTCTGAATATTGGAGAATTTTTTTTTTTAAAATATATGATGTTTTACAAATTCAAGATAGCATTAATTATTTGTTTACCATTTTATCCCTATTAAATATAGTAGAGTCATAAATGAATAAACATTTCCCAAGTATTTCTATTATTTTCAATAGGGATAGTTTAGTCTTTTTATCTCATTTTTCTCTTCATTCTAGGTGAGCCAATCATTTCCTCAATCAGTGTGTATTTATCTTATATATAGAATCGAAGGGAATATTTATTAAACAAATATATATGTGGGATTGTGGGATAAGTGAACTCGGGTTTGAATTGAATGCATAAAGAAACAAATAAAGTAATTAATATAAAGAAGGTTATATTGGTGGGAGATAGATGAAGGTGTGGGTACTATTGTTTTGTGTTTTGGAAGGATGTATATAATAGAAGAATGAAGAATGTAGAATGATGAGTAAAGAGTATTTTCAATCAATACGTGTCACCCGAAGCACTTCAAATTCCCTTTCATAGAGTTTCCGAAGCACTTCAAATTCCCTTTCATAGAGTTTTCAAAATTCAAACTGAAATCCACTCTTCTAACTTCTCGTCTCTTGTTCACTTCCAACAATTAATTACGATTTAGGAAGGCCCATAACATGGGAATCCAACACCTTAGACTCATCTGGCCAAAAAAAACACCTTAGGCTCAGCCCAATCCCACGAGCTATATATAACACCTTGCTTTCGGTGAAGCCCAATCTGACTGAAATCATGATTTTTTGGGCCTGAAATATGAAATGATGATTTGGTCATAAATATATGTAAAGGTTAAAGGATGAACAATAAGTATCTACTTCTCTCTAGAATCTTTGCGAAGTTTTCTTCTTTGTATTAGGAAAGTTTTTCCCCTTTTGATTAGAGAAGAGTTTATTTATTTATTTTTTTTTGTGTAGTTATATGTCTCATATTTATAAGTGTAGCTCAACATTAAAAAGGAAACAGTTAAGAAGATTGATCTTCCAAATTTTTTTAAGGTAAATTACACTTTTGTACCCTGTGGTTTGACCCTATTTCACTTTGGTACCATGTGGTTTGAAACTTGACACTTTGGTACCATGTGGTATTTTCCATTAACACTTTGATACCCTTAGAAGCTATTTTGTAATTTTAACCATACAAATTTTGCAAGAATTACATATTGACCCCAAAATGTTTTTAAAGTTTTCATTTTAGTCCCTAGATAATATGTATCCAACGTAGTGTCACTAGACAACGTCATCACTCTTTTATGTTCAGATTCAAACACAACTCCATTGACACCAGTAGAGATTGTTCCATGACTATATAACAAGCATCTTACTGTCGTTGCTATTTTTCTCTAACAAATAAAATTTAAATACAATTATCATCTAAAATAGAATTATATTTATGATAATGATAATAATATTCTAACATTGTCTAAAATATTATATCTAAAAAACAAGTTTTATATCTTATTTTAAAGTTATC
>QANZ01048521.1:23792-34265 GCA_003254925.1 Chamaecrista fasciculata
TTTTAATTAATAGAAATGTTTTATTAATTAAATTCATGGCTTGAAGATTTGAAATTTGAATAGATTTGATCTAGATTTCAAATGATTGAATTAAATATATTAAGGCAATATTTTAATTCAATAATTATATATATAGGGAATTCGAATTTTAGGTCTAAAGTTGGATTTGAATATTAATGTAATATTTTAATTCAATAAAGACTAAAATTCGAAGTTTAAAAGATTGACTTAAGATATTATGGTAATATCTTAAATCAATATTGTTGGAAAATAACAAATTAGTTATAACTACCTAATAGTTAGGTTTGTTATTTTATTTTATTAAATTCCAACAAAATTAGTGGGACTAGGCGCATGGCTTGGGAATCTCTTTGGGAAGATTTGATCTTCCAATTTGATTCTCCAAGATTGCATTTGGATCCAAATTATAATATTAAGGTAATATTATAATTAGGAATTCAAGTCCTAAAATTATGATATTAGTGTAATCTCATAATTTAATAATTTGATAATTGTATAATTTTGGGAAACCCTAATTATAATTATCAAAGCCTAAACCCTATATATAGATATAGCTAGAAATCGACTTTGCTAATGCCTCATGTCTCTTGGGAATTTCGACTTTAGCTAGCATTTTCACAAGAGCAAAATTGTTTTGAGTCTTGGTGAAAGTTTGAGAGAGAAAACACAACCCTAGTCTTTCTAGAGAGAGAAAGTGGCGCAAACCCTAGAAGTGTTTTAGGATTTGTGTGTTGAGGTTGTGTGAGATCAAGAACCACATTCTTGATCATAGGCGCCATCTAATCTTGGAGTTTGAGAAGTGTTCTTGAATCCAAGAACACCGTAGATAAGGCTCCCGGTTCACTTGGAGAAGTGGAAGAGGCTAGCACCTAGGCATCTACCAAACTGTTCGTGTGGATCACCGGTGGAGGGAGCACACTCGGAGTGGACTCCTCACATTCGTAAACGCAAAGAACAGCCGATCGATTTGGGTAAATTCTTGTCCTTATACCGATACAAGTCCATATAGCGGATCTATTGGGAAAGAAATCGCTATGTGCCTTTTGTTTTGGTTTAAAATTTTTATTTTTCCGTTGCGCTGTGTGCATGGCGATTTCCCAACAATGGTATCAGAGCCACGCTATTCTTGGATCTGTATTGGTTTTGGTGATTATACATGTGATGTGTAATGTATGTTTTTACCGCTTTTCATTGGCATGCTAGTTGATGTTTTACGAAAAAGATCCACCATAACTTTTTGGAATTAATGCTAAAGGTGCGAATTTTATGTATATGATACATAAAGAAATCAATGTGATTGATTTGAAGATTTTCTTGAAATTTTAGGCAAAAGTCGAAATTCCTTATGATTATAGTTAAAATTGTTTTAATTATAATTATAAAAGGGGTGGCTGAAAATTTATTAAAATTATGAATTTTATAAAGTTTTCAGATCAATAATTAAATTCTTGAATATGATTCTTGAATTTTATAATTATTGATAATGGGCCTAAATTCAATAAAAGGGCATGTTAAAATTGCACAATCCTAATTAAACACAATAACAAAATCGTTTTGATATGTGTGTTTGATATATCGTGTTTGACATAATTGTATGAATGGTTCATATATGTAATTGTGTGGTGTTGGATATGGCTCTAGGTTTTTGGTGTATACGGTCTGCGTGTCGTCTCCCTCTATCCGATGTAATTTTACTTTTCAGTTTATACCTCAATGTAACTGGGGTTTACTCTCTTGTAATTTTACATTTCTTTTTAGAAAAATTCTCTCATTGGCTTGGGAGAATTGTTAGGATAGGTGGGCCATATCTAAACACGATATATGTCTGTTTAGCATTGTATGTGATGCAAAGCGCTAGATGTATGTTTAGGACGCGATTTTAACATGCTTTCTATATTAAACGATACAACAACGTATATGATACGGGCTTGGGATTTTGCATATGATGCAAAATCCATGCACATGTTTATATGTATGTGATACATGGGGAAATAAACATGTGACATGACTCGTTTAATTTTAAAAGGAGTTTTGAAATTAAACTAACGGAACAATTTTGCAAATTTAACCCTTTTAGAAAATCTTAAGTTTTAATGCCATCAATAAAACACCCTGTGGAAATCTTGTTCATCATAGAGCGGTGATCGCCCTCAGCGACACGTATCTGTCTTGACCTTGAGGACACACGGGTGAATGGGAGATTCAGTTCGACGCCCATTGAGGTCTTGGGTCATTAAATGCGGTGATCGCCCTCAGCGACACGTATTTAAGTGGCGCCGTTGATGATATGGGGTTGGGCTTCGGCCTCGTCGTTTGGGCCTTGCCATTCACAAGTTTTATTGTGTGACTTAATGGGGTTATCAAAACGGTTTTGGAACTCAAGGAATTAGATGGGATAAACATGCCATAATAAGTATCATATGATGATACAGTCCCATAAAGATCTAAGAGTCACATATGATGTGATTGGTAAAGAGTTACCTACCTAAATAGCCAAAAGGTGCATGATCGCCCTCAGCGATGGTAAATTTTGGTGAAATATGGATCTTAGCCACTAATAATAAATTTTACTGGGTTTTATAAAATGGTGGACATATATTATGCTAATCAAAATTCATATCTTTGAAATTGTAGAATCAAATGGCAACTAGTAGTTCAACTTTTTCACTGCGACCTATCCTTGAGAAGGATAACCTGAACAGAACGAACTTCCTCGATTGGTTTCGTAATCTGAGAATTGTTCTCACCCATGAGAGGAGACTGTATGTTCTGGACAAACCTATCCCTAAAGAGCCTGCCAAGGGCGCTCCAGGAGCTGAGTGGAGGGCTTGGGAGAAGCACTTCGATGACTCGCTGGAGGTCTCTTGTCTGATGATAGACACAATGATTCTAGAGCTTCATGAGGGCTTGGATACATTGATGTCATATGAGATGATTATGCATCTCAAGGAAATGTTCCGCTATCAAATCAGACAAGATAGATATGAGACCACCAAGGCTCTTATGTCTTGCAAAATGGCTGAAGGTGATTCTGTTGGTTACCATGTCACTCACATGAGAGGGTACCTAGATCATCTTGAAAGGCTGGGATTCCCTGTTCAACCTGAGATTGCCGCAGGCATAATCCTGTGCTCACTGCCTAAGAGCTATGACTCGTTTGTCAGAAGCTACTATAGGAGAGGAACAGAGAAGACAGTTTCTGAGTTGCATGGAATGCTCAAGTCAGTTGAGGCATCCCTGATTCAGAAGAGCGAAAGGAAATTGAAGGGCAAAGAAAAGATGAAGGGAATCGAGCTGGATGGTGAGACCAAGCCAGAGAACGACCCTAATCAATCACCTGCCAAGAAGGCAAAGCCCTCAGAGGAAGTATCTTGTGCTTTCTGTCAAGTGTCAGGACACGCGATGAGAAAGTGCAAATACTACTGGGAAGATCAAAAGAAGAAGAAGTGCGTTCAAGCCTCTACTTCAGGTATCTTTGTTAATCTTCTTTTCTACTTAACCACTAAAGTATTGGATACGATATGTGGTTCTCACATTTGATGTGCAGGGTCTTTAGAGACAGTAGAAAACGAGGACGTGAGCGATATGGACCTGGAAGTGGACAATGGAGCAAAGGTTGCTGCCAATGCTACTGAAGGAACATGAGAGCTTGCATAGCCCCTAGGGCTAGTTTATTGTTATTCTTTAAAGTTTTGAACATTATTTTCTCCTTATAGAGATAAGGAAGATTTTATGTGTAAACATTTAAAGAATTGGTTTCTACTTTAATAAAGTAATGTTTGTTTGCTTATGTGATTTGCAAAACCATTATGTCTTAAATTAGAAACAATAACAATATTCATAACATTGATACAAGAAAGGGATTAAGATTAGTGAATCTAAATCCTATACACTTTTGGCAATTGTTATTTTGACCATACAAACGAGAAAGGCCTTGGGAAGCTTCATATAGATGAACTTCCAAAGCTCACATGATTATGAATCATATGATGCTTGCAAGTCTTGTTTAAAATGGAAAGATGACAAGTGACATTCCTTTACTGACCACAGTAATAGAATGTCTGACTTTTGGGAAAGATACATAGTTGATGTATGAGGACCCACAAGTAGTTAGGCTAAAAGTAAATAAAACTCTTACTAACTGCTTCAAAAGGCTAGATCTACGGCTACCTTCTTGAAACACAAGTCAAGAGATCTTTTGAAATAGAGATTTCAAAGAGAAGTAGAGAATTAACTTGACAAGAAAATCAAGTTACTTGATTTGATCGAGGGAACAACGATTTGAGTCAAGATATAGTTTAATCATCTTAGAAGTTGTGAGATGGTCTCACAACTTGCTCTTCCTAAAACCCCATAGTGGATGGTGTTCTGAGGAAAAGTATCAAACCCTATGGGATAAGGTTTGGTCTATTATGAATCTAATTGATCTTCTGCCAACCTCTAAAGGGTGTGCTCTAGAAGCTGTTGACTTCACACTTAACCATTTCGTCTAAGAGACGCCATATGTGATATGGTATGGGAAGAATCCCATAAATGATTTGTCTCAACTTTGAGGACTTCAGAGTTTATAATAAGCCAAGGGCAGATTATAAACTGTCTTCAAAACCCTCAAGCATGTGCTTATGGGATACCCTAAGAACGCATAAGGGGTATCAAGTCAAACTACCCACCTGATTACAAAAGGGTTTGTAAGTCAGAGGTGAATACCTTTTAGAAGGGTATTCTTTGTTTCCAAAAGAAACAGTGGGAGTAAGATGAATCTTGAAGGAGTTCAAGATCCACAAGACACTTGAGTGGCGCAGACGAAAATTAGAGAAGATCCACAAGGAGTTGTGGAAGCTCCTCTAAAACATAAGGACAACAAAGTTCTGATAGAACACGTTCTCAGTTTCAAAGATGGGGATCTTTGGTTATTGAGAGCAGGGATGTGTTGCTCTAGGAGCGTGGTGATCCCGCCACCTATCGAGAAACTTTTGTCATTGTTTTGGGTAAAGATGTCAAAAGGGTTTGGCTTCTTTCAAAAACCTTGATAGGTCCTATGTTTCCAATAAGGTTAGTGGGAGCACGATTGAATTCCTAGTGCGATATGTCATTGACATATCGCTAGTCGAAAGTGACATTACTATCTTGAGGATTGTGAATCCTAGATGAGTAAATCACTCTCGATAAAGGAAAGGAGTGGCCTATGGTGTAGGCAACAAGAATCTATGGTGATAGATCTTGGAGACTTCTTAAAATTGAGTCATAAGTACGTTCTTGGATAAGATACTGAAAGAGTTCAGTATGCGAGATTTCAAGAAGAGATTCATGCCGATGAATCACGTTTTGGTCCTTAGCAAGAATCAGTGTTTCCTGAGACACGTGATGAGCAAAGGACACATGATTGGCATCCCTTATGCTTTGGCAATAGGATCCATCATGTTGTACCAGACTCAATATGACCCTTGCCCTATGAATGACGAGCTGTGACCCTGTTGAGGTTCCCCGGGAAGCTGTCATTAAGGTCCTTAAGTATTTATGAAGCACTAAGGACAAATTTTTGGTTTATGGTAGAATTAGTGTAAGGTGTTACACAAAGCCCATTATTCAAGCCAGCCAAGATTGATCGCAGTAAAATGTATTCCCTGAACATAGTAATCGTAAAGTTGGAATGGTTCCAAGCAGAGTACGATTACTGATTCTACAAAGAATGGGTTAGTCGCGTAGAGACGCAGACTGTAAAAACAAGTGTCTGAAGTACACTTGGTGGTCAGCCTGTAGGACAGGAAGACACCAAGAGGGAAGGAGTTCCCCACTGATGTTCCGACAGTGATAAGCACTCAGACAAGATCACCTAGAGATGATGATATTGAGATATGTAAGGATAGCAGTCGAGGACATTTTGCCAAATCCTCTGAATGAAACCCCAGCACAGGTCTTACATAAGTACTATGTAAAGTCAAGTGGGAATTAGACACATTAATGGATGTTCCTAAGTGTTAGGAACAGTTTGATTAATGATTGTACCTAGTGCAAGTGCGAGTTTGATGGAGATTGTGCCCTAGGGCCAAACATCATATAGATATGTTGTGAACATATCAATTAATTTATAGAGATAAATTAATGGTTATCACATTATTAGCATGTTCACTGTGATAGCAGTCCGTGATTAATTATAAGATAATTAATCTAAACTGTCCCTGGTCGATCATTCGAGTGGGAACTTGAAATGAACTAAGATCAGCATGACCTCGGTGCATAGGGATGCATGCACTAGATGCTGGTACGAGAGTCATGGTGCAATTACGTAAGGAGTTACGAGTTGCTGGACTGACCCGGAGAATCCTACATGGTTTAAGTCATTAGCTAGTTTCTCCTGGTACACCTGTCACGATGCCCTCAAGACCTGAGGTCTTCATCATTCCGGCGTTGTAGTTGTCAGACTTTGGCTTAGTCTAACGTTGCCCGTAGCAGGGTAGCCATAAGGGCTAAGTACGGGTTTGGTTGATTACCGTGCTGAGGAATATGGTTGACCAAGACGGAATTTTGTCCCTCATGGAGATGGGAGATATTTTACTGGGCCCCTCGATGAGTCTGTCCAAGGAATGTGTGGCCACACTAGAAATTGGGACTTACTCAAGGAATCGAGAAAGTTGGAGGTATGGATTTTGGATGACTTTCCCATGCCTGATCCATTACCGAAATATCGTAGGACAAAAAGGGAATTTGACAAGGTGGTACTGAGGTTAAGTCGTTTCGGCGTTAAACGATAACTCACGTGTTTTGGGTAGTCGTGATGGCTTGCTAGAGTCCGCTCTCGACTTGTAAGTCATAGGGATGACTTGCTGCCAACTTCACGTGGGGCCTGCTGGGTCACACACGAGCAGGATCAAGATGCCACATCGGGACACGAATTAGGGTTAATTCGTGGGTCACATTGGTGACACCGTTTAAGACATAATTGACTGTCTGGGACAGGAAATATTGTCTTAAATAAATATCTACAGATATATGATATTTAGATTTGTGGGACAAATATATATATATATATAGATGATAATTATTAAATAGATAATGTGATTATGCTATTTATAATTATATTCCTATTTATAATATTGGGAATAAATAAATTAAATAAGTTTCCTAAAAGTTAGGAAATTATTGATTTATTAAATTCACTAATATTAGGATAAATAGGGATGAGGTTGGCGCCTAACACTAGCCTATTTTAATTAATAGAAATGTTTTATTAATTAAATTCATGGCTTGAAGATTTGAAATTTGAATAGATTTGATCTAGATTTCAAATGATTGAATTAAATATATTAAGGTAATATTTTAATTCAATAATAATATATATAGGTGAAAGTCGAATTTTAGGTCTAGTTTGGATTTAAATATTAGTGTAATATTTTAATTCAATAAAGACTAAAATTCAAGTTTAAAAGATTGACTTAAGATATTATGGTAATATCTTAAATCAATATTGTTGGAAAATAACAAATTAGTTATAACTACCTAATAGTTAGGTTTGTTATTTTAGTTTATTAAATTCCAACAAAATTCCTTGGACTAGGCGCATGGCTTGAGTATCTTTTGGGAAGATTTGATCTTCCAAATTGATTCTCCAAGATTGCATTTGGATCCAAATTATAATATTAAGGTAATATTATAATTAGGAATTCAAGTCCTAAAATTATGATATTAGTGTAATCTCATAATTTAATAATTTGATAATTGTATAATTTTGGGAAACCCTAATTATAATTATCAAAGCCTAAACCCTATATATAGATATAGCTAGAAGTCGACTTTGCTAATGCCTCATGTCTCTTGGGAATTTCGACTTTAGCTAGCATTTTCACAAGAACAAAATTGTTTTGAGTCTTGGTGAAAGTTTGAGAGAGAAAACACAACCCTAGTCTTTCTAGAGAGAGAAAGTGGCGCAAACCCTAGAAGTGTTTTAGGATTTGTGTGTTGAGGTTGTGTGAGATCAAGAACCACATTCTTGATCATAGGCGCCATCTAATCTTGGAGTTTGAGAAGTGTTCTTGAATCCAAGAACACCGTAGATAAGGCTCCCGGTTCACTTGGAGAAGTGGAAGAGGCTAGCACCTAGGCATCTACCAAACTGTTCGTGTGGATCACCGGTGGAGGGAGCACACTCGGAGTGGACTCCTCACATTCGTAAACGCAAAGAACAGCCGATCGATTTGGGTAAATTCTTGTCCTTATACCGATACAGATCCATATAGCGGATCTATTGGGAAAGAAATCGCTATGTGCCTTTTGTTTTGGTTTAAAATTTTTATTTTTCCGCTGCGCTGTGTGCATGGCGATTTCCCAACAGTACATTCATCAATGCGTCTAATCCTCATCGACATTACATGACGCTCATGTATGACCCGTGCAAGAGGCTTCGTAAGAGGATCGGCAACATTATCCTCGCCTGCTACCTTGCATATCTTGATATCTCCTCTGTCAGCTATTTCTCTGACAAGGTGATAACGTCTGAGTATGTTTTTGGTCCTTTGGTGGGACCGGGGCTCCTTGACTTGTGCAATAGCCCCACTATTGTCACAATATAAGGTAACGGGATCAGCAATGGACGGAACCACTCCAAGCTCAGTAATGAACTTCCTAATCCACACAGCCTCCTTCGCTGCATCTAATGCTGCAATATACTCAGACTCTGTTGTAGAATCAGCAATCGTGCTTTGCTTGGAACTCTTCCAACTCACGCTGCCACCGTTCAGGAGAAACACATATCCTGACTGCAATTTGAAGTCATCTTGGTCGGTTTGGAAACTAGCGTCAGTGTAACCAATTACACTTAGCTCCTCATCAGTTCCACCGTATACCAAGAATTCATCCTTAGTTCTTCTTAAGTACTAAAGGATGTCTTTGACAGCAGTCCAATGATCCTCACCAGGGTCTTGTTGGCACCGGCTCGTCATGCTCAGGGCAAATCATGATTCATCACTATGAATCACTTCTTAGAATCTCGCATACTGAACTCCTTCAGTATCTTATCCAAGTATGTATACTGACTTAATTTAAGAAGCCTTCGAGATCTATCTCTATAGATCTTGATGCCTAGAATATAGGCAGCTTCTCCTAAGTCCTTCATTGAGAATGATTTTCCCAACCAAGATTTCACAATCTCTAAGGTTGGAATATCATTTCCAATGAGCAATATGTCATCGACATATAGCACCAAGAACACAATTGTGCTCCCACTAACCTTCTTGTAAACACAAGGTTCATCTTCGTTTTGTGAGAAGCCAAACTCTTTAACTACCTCATCAAAACGATGATTCCAACTCCGGGATGCTTGCTTCAATCCATAAATGGATCTCTGAAGCTTGCATACCTTCTCTGGTTCCTCTGGACATACAAACCCCTCAGGTTGTGTCATGTACACATCCTCGAGCAGCCTTCCGTTAAGGAACGCTGTTTTGACATCCATCTGCCATATCTCATAGTCATAATATGCGGCTATGGCAAGGAGGATCCTAATGGATTTGGCCATTGCAACGGGCGAAAACGTTTCGTCATAGTCTATACCATGACGTTGCGTAAATCCCTTCGCAACTAGCCTCGCCTTGAAGATGCTGACATTGCCATCCATATCTGTTTTCTCTTTGAAAACCCACTTGCACCCTACGGGTTTTACCCCTTCGGGTGGAGCGACCAAGGTCCATACCTTGTTGTCGAACATAGATTGCATCTCAGCCTTCATGGCTTCAACCCATTTCTCAGAGTTGGGATCTACGATGGCCTCTTGATAGGTGGTGGGTTCACCACGCTCCATGAGCAACACATCTCTGTTTTCAGTCACGAGAAATTCGTAATATCTCTCTGGCTGAAAACGTGTCCTATCAGACCTTCGTGGTCCTTGTGTTTCTGGAGCAGCTTCCACAACGTCTTGTGGAACTTCTCCAGTTTTCGTCTGTGCCTCTGAAGTGCTTTGTGGATTTTAAATTTCTTCAAGATCCACCTTACTCCCACTGTTTCTTTTGGAAACTAGATCCTTCTCCTAGAAGAATCCACTTCTGACTACAAACACTTTGTTGTCAGCTGGGTAGTAAACATAGTATCCCTTGTTTCTTTGGGGTATCCTACAAATAAACACTTGAGGGATTTGGGAGACAGTTTATCGTTAGGCTGTTGCTTAACATAAACTTCACATCCCCAAACCTTGAGATAAGACATAATGGGCCTCTTCCCATTCCATATCTCATATATATGGTGTCTTCTCAACTGCTTTAGACGGAACACGGTTAAGTGTGAACGCAGCAGTTTCTAGAGCATGCCCCCAAAAGGAAGGCGGAAGATCAGCTTGACTCATCATAGATCGGACCATATCTAATAAAGTCCGATTCCTCCTCTCAGAAACACCATTCCACTGTGGGGTTCCAGGAGGAGTCAGTTGTGAGACTATTCCACAACTTCTAAGATGATCAATAAATT
>QANZ01048535.1:5940-59615 GCA_003254925.1 Chamaecrista fasciculata
ATGAAATTAAAAATAAGACAAAATTTACTATTTAGTCTCTCTTTCTTTACTAAGTTAACAATTTAGTCCCTTATTTATTTTACATATATATATATTTGCGTGCCCGTTAGGGCACGCAAAACCCCTAGTATATATATATATAAGACTATATTAAAAAGTATAAATATAAAATAAGATTAATAGAGAGAAACTAAAATGCACCTTTAATGGAAGTTTTAAAAAATAAGCGATATTTGCCCTCAGCCGAAAGCTTATCTTCCTAAACCCATAAAGACATAATGGCTACCATGCACATGCTTTCCAGATTTTTATATTAAGTTAAATTATATTTGCTAGTTGTTTACTTGTTTTACAGTTTTTAGTAGTACGCAGTTTTAAGTTTTAATCCAATTGATTATGTACTTTATTATTTTAAGGTCAAAAATCTATTTTGGTTCCTAATATTTTTTTTCCATTTTGGTCCTTAATGTTTCCTAAAAGTTTCATCATTGATCCATAACTATTGAATATGGTAATATCTATTTCTTTCAAAACCGAATGCGATTAAATCAAAGTTACAAATTAAATTTGATGAGTTCTTTCTTCGCCTGGTTGGAGTCATCAGCAAACGAGGTCAAATCAAACTCGAAAATGGATCGCTTGTTTCATGAATTTAGTCATATATCTCTTTTTTCAAATCCGAATACAACCTTATCAGAGCTACAAGTTATGCTTGATGAGTTCTTTTTTTGTCTAGTTGAGACTGTTGACAAATGAGGATAATACTCTGAAAGTTAATATTGATGTTTTGACCAAACTTACTTTTGGAGTACTATTTGACCTCGTTTGCCAACGAGCCCAATTGGATAAAGAAAGAATTCGTCAAGAGAAATTTGTAACTCCAATTTCATTGCATTCAAACTTGACCATATTCAATAGATAGGGACCAAGGATGAAACTTTTAAAAAACATTAAGAATCAAATGGAACAAAAGAAATATTAGAGACCAAAAAAGAACTTTAGGTAAACATTAGAGACCAAAATAGGTTTTTGACCTTGTTTTAATTATTTCTCCAAGATTTTAATTGAGTTTTCACATGCTAAAAAACTAATTTGTTTTAATATAAAAATTTTAGTTCATACTTTTTCTGGAATCCCTATGAAACGCGCTTCGGAACACATCATATATACATGTGTTTTTATTGGCCAAAACAGCACATATATGTTGATTTATTATATAGCACTACCAGCTAACCACTTTTCATTTTTATTTATTATTTCTTAAATTCCGCACCTATACTTTTATATTTATAAAAGATAAATATTTTTATAATATTTTCCACTAATAAGTTTAAATAATATATCATATTAATCTAAGTTAATTTCTCAGAAAAATGCATACTAAAAAAATAATAATCACCTCTAACTTTTTTTTGGCCAGAATCACCTCTAACTTTGATATATAGTACTTTGACTATAAATTTTTTTTTCTCAAAATTCAACTAAAATTTTTTATCGCACATGAATAAGATGTACGTGACATGTTAATCTCATTTTTAAAGATAATTCAGATGATAGCATTTTATAAATTTTATGTTCTGTAATTAGGCATTTTTCTTGAAATTTATATAATTTTTGTATAAAACAAATAAAACAAAAGAAAAAGTTAGCGTGAAAGTATCGTATCTGTATCATGTGAAAAAAAATTATTTTTTCTCAAGTTTCTTAAAACATTTTTTTAATAATAGGGAGAAAGAGAGAGGTGTGCGTTTGTGTGTTTTTTACTAATAAAAAACAAGTCTCGTTGTTTTGAAAAAGAACCAAGTTTTGAAGACTACTGTTCATCGTGACTTCCACAGTATGTAGAAAACAGGTATAATATAAATATATAGGCACCCTGATTTTGCTGGTACCATGAAAACTCCAAACACTTGTCTTTTACTTTCTTTTGTTTCTTTCATTAATAATAAAAAAATTTCTATGGTTAAAATTAAATAAATTATCTCAAAAAATTCAAAAAAGAAAATAAGCTAATCTAATATGCAACGTGTCACATCATTTTTCTTTCAAATTTAATTGTGACGAATTTAAAGTAACGTGTCTGTGATAATAAGTACTTTTTTTATTCAGTTGGGGTTGTAAGTAAACAAGGTAGAATTGAATTCGAAAGGGACCACTCATTTCACAGTCAAATAAATGAAGTTGGTCATACATCTCTCGTTTTAACGAAGTCTGTATGTGACGAGTTAAAAGTTATAAATTACTCTTAACAATTTTTTTTTTAAAAATTTTCTTGTCTAATTATAATCATTATCAAATGAGGTCAAATGTGATTGAAAAGTCAATTTAGGACCATAAAATTAAAAAAGATAATAAAATTGATCTTAAACTCACTTTTGAATCTGATTTAACCTTTTTTTTAGGATTATATTTGTACGATCACAAATGAAAAAAGTAGAATTAGTATGGTTTAATAAATACATTTCAAATAATTATATTAAAGATATATGATCCGAAAAATTAATATATCATTTATACTTAAGTATACTTTTATGATTATAGAATTCAAACATATGATTTGATCTTATCTTATTTTTTGAGTTTGCTTAAACTCTTAATTTTAATAACATCAATTTCATGCCATAAAAGTTAAATAGACTTATCTTTTTCTTAAAAATAGTTTCTCCTCAAAATAATCTTTATAAATAAAGTTGATTCCACATTGAATATTGTACACGCCGTTAACATCCATCCGTCATATACTCATATTTTTTACGTTTCCCACCTCAAGTCCCAATCTATTCAAACCTTTTCTATGAAATTCAAATCAGTGTGTAGAAGAATGGAAAATACGTAAAGATACTGAATTTATTCTTTCCCTTATTAATTTTTTGACTGAATATGGATTGGTTCTATTTGTTTAAAAGTAAATGAAAAGTTATAGACAATCCAGAAACATTTGTAATCCCTGTTGGTGTCAACTGTCAAGGGGAAAAAGAAAGACGATATTATGACATTACTATGATGTAATGAATAAAGGTCAAAGCTTATTTTGGCCCTTAAACTAT
This sequence comes from Chamaecrista fasciculata, assembly GCA_003254925.1. Taxonomy (NCBI): domain Eukaryota; kingdom Viridiplantae; phylum Streptophyta; class Magnoliopsida; order Fabales; family Fabaceae; genus Chamaecrista; species Chamaecrista fasciculata. The sequence goes on from QANZ01048535.1 coordinate 8,988, forward strand.
AGAATGAGTTTCATTTTAGTCTTAAAATTAACTTTTGTTCCATTTTGATCCTTAAAATATAATTTCATATGATATGATTTATGCTGTTATTTCTAACTTGGACAGTTGAAATAGACCATTTTTTTATCTCTCACATATAACTTAATGAGTCGGTTAACAAAGAGAAAAATTTTCATTTTTTATATTGTCTTGAATAAGGGAAAAAAGGTAGACAGGCAGCAGATCTTTTTACTATTGCTCATGAAATTCAGCATTCTATGCATTCTTCAAAGTCTAAATTTGGTTGGGTTATCCTTATGATAGACATCCACAAAGCTTTTGACAATCTTTCGTGGGACTTCATTTCTCAAATGCTAAAGCTTTTTAATTTTCCTCTACAATGGATTAAAGTTATTTTATCTTGTCTCTCTAATACCTCTTATATTCCTATTATTAATGGCTCTAAAACTCATTCCTTTTCTCCTTTAAAAGGGATTAAACAAGGAGACCCTCTCTCCCCTTATATTTTCATTTTGGCTATGGAATACATTACCCACTCTATTAATAAAGAAGTTAAAGAAAAAAATTGGTCCCCTTTTCATTTCAGAAATTCCACCTCTTCTTTTTCTCATCTATTTTATGCTGATGATATTCTATTTTTTGCAAAAGCTACTAAGAAAAATTGTCTGGCTATTAAAAAAGTTTTGGATTCTTTCTCAAGCCAATCGGGTCTTATGATCAACCAAGATAAATCAAAGATTTGGTTTTCTCCTTCTATTCCTACTGAATCTAAAAACTTTTTTTTTATAAACAACCTTAATATTTCTCCTTCCTCTAACCTAGGAAACTACTTAGGCTTCCCTCTTAAACCTTTTTATAGGAATTCTGATTTTAATTTTATCTTGGATAAAGTTAGTCTCAAACTTCATAACTGGAAGAAAAACTGTCTATCAATGGCTGGTAGGGCTCTTTTAATCTCCACTACTACCTCTGCTATTCTTGCTTACTTCATGAATGGCTGGTAGAGCATTCATCTTCTCTCTTCATTAGACAGATGGGAAGCCCAGCACACCCTTAGAGAAGCTAATTCTTGTGCAGATATTTTGGCTAACTATGGCAGGAAAAACCAGTCTTCACTCATCCTCCTTCTTTCCTTTCTTTGGCACTCTTACAAGACAGATTAAACATCAAGATGGATAGAAAAAAGAAGAAGAACAACACAATATAATGAACACTTTCTGGTATTCCCATCCTTCTTATGTCAAGTTGTAGAATTGATCTTTTTGGGATGATAATGAAGCAAAACATAGTTTTAAGAGAAAAATAAAAGTTACCCCCATAGTTGAAGACCAAAACAAGGTTTTAAGCAATGAAATTATAAATAACCAAAAAACAACGGTGCCGGTATTTTGATAACTGAATTCAATGGTCACAAAGTGGTGTTGTCACTTTCTAAAAAGCCTTCTAGAAACCTTGCCTTTTTATTAATCACACAAACAATTCTATTCTATTATCTTCACTTTCTGCGCCCTATAAAAAGTAAAAACTCTTCACTCTCTCCAACATCCAATCCCATCATCACATCCTCTTTTCTCTCTTTCTCTCTATACAATTAGATTCCTTCCCTTTCACTTCCTTTCTCTCAACAATCTTCATTCATTGATTCATGGAGCTAATTTCCGGTCTACCCGACGACGTAGCTCGTGACTGTTTAATTCGTGTCCCATACCACCACTTCGCCGCCCTCGCCTCCGTCTCCGACCGCTGGAACAAAGAGATTCACTCGCCGGAGTTTCGCCGAAGAAGAAACACCGCCGGCCAGACTCAAAAAATCATTGTAATGGTTCAAGCCCGGGTCGACCCGAACCGACTCGGTAAAGGATTTGCGAACCCAGTGAACCGGCTCACGGTGCTCGAACCGGAAACCGACAATTGGACCGAGTTACCGACAATTCCGGGTCACTCCGGTACCGGGTTACCCATGTTCTGCCAGCTGGCAAGTGTCGGGTATGATTTGGTTGTTATGGGCGGGTGGGACCCGGAATCATGGAAAGCAACCAATTCTGTTTTCGTTTATAACTTCCTGAACGGAAAATGGCGACGTGGCACTGATATGCCAGGTGGGTCCCGCACGTTCTTCGCCTGCGCGTCGGATTCACGCGCGTTCGTTTTCGTCGCCGGAGGCCACAACGACGAGAAAAACGCTTTGAAGTCGGCGTTCGCGTATGACGTGGCGAACGATGAGTGGATCCCGCTTGCTGACATGGCAAGAGAACGGGACGAGTGTAAAGCCGTTTTCCACAACGGGAAATTCCGCGTCATCGGAGGGTACTGCACGGAGATGCAAGGCCGTTTCGAGAAATCTGCCGAGGCTTTTGATGTTGCCACGTGGACGTGGGGACCAGTAGAGGAGGAGTTTCTGGAAGCTGCCACGTGTCCGAGGACTTGCGTGGATGGCGGAGATAATAACGACGACGATGAGAGAGTGTTCATGTGCGGCAACGGTGGGGATGTTATGGTACACCAGGAGGAGGAGGATGGTGCCACGTGGCGGTCGATTGCGAAGGTAGGAGATGAGATACGAAATGTGGCGTATGTGAGGACGTGGCAAGGGAAGATGGTTTTAATTGGTTCCAGTGGGTACAGTGAACCGTACGTGGGAATCGTGTTGGATCTTAAAAGTGGTTCTTGGACAAAACTTGAGACTCCAGAGATGTTTACAGGGCATGTACAATCAGGTTGTCTTTTACAAATTTGAGAAAGTACAAACCTTTTTCTTTTGGTGTTATTATTGTATATAAGCAAGATTTTGTATTAAATTAAATGTGAGAGCTTTGCAAATATACATGTTTTCTTTTGAGATAGCTTATAAGACTTATTGTTAGGAAGTGAATGATTTACTTCTTAATAAGAAAATAAGAAAATACGAATCAATTCTTGAATTATAAAAAAAATATAAATTAATTTTTGAATTTTATATAATTGTCAATCTTTTGATTCTTAAAATGTAAAAAATTACGACTAAGTTCTCAAATTTTACACTATCGTCAACCTTTTGACTCTTGAATTATAAAAAAATATGGATTAGTTCATAAATTTTATACCATTATCAACCTTTTGATCACTTCTCATAATTCATACTATTGAGTTTGAGATAAAATATCATTTATCATATTCATTAGATAAAAATATAAATAAACTTATACAGAATTAAAATAAGAAGATGAATCTATTTTCTACCTAATTTTCACCGAGTATTCTTATTTCTAATTTCTTCTCTGCTTCATCTGATTTTCTCTCTCTCTCATGTTTCTCTTTCCTTCTCGGTTTCTCTCCCCTTCTCTCTTTCTCTAATTTTTCTCAACTCCAAATTTATAGAAACTTGGAGCCTCCCATATGATTGCCACGTCCCTTCCTTCCTCTTCTCCTTATTTCTTTTTCTTTTTCTTCTTCTCTTTCCTTTCTTTTCTTTCCTTCTTTTTCTTCCTTCCTTTCCTCCTTCCACGTTTCTTCCTCAATCATTGAGGTTTTATTATTTTTTGTACTATACAGTTTGGTATATGTGTCGATAATATGTTTTTTTTACTATATACTATTGAGAAAAATATATAATTCATATTAAAAAAATATATATATTGATCCATCATTCAGTATATATATGACTAATATATTTTGTTCTGTAACTACTGAAAAACAATTTAGAAAAATACATAATTCATACCCCAGAAAATATACATTTTGGTCAATCCTCTATTATATACATGAGTAATATTTTTTGTAGTATCAAAATTTTAAAATAAAATTAAAAGACAGTAAACAGGAAAAATATATAATCTAGTCCCTAAAAGTTTACAATTCAGTACTCGAAAATTACATTTTGGTCCAACATTCACACCTCCAACCTCCTTTACCATACAACTACAAAAATCTCTTTTATTAACTTCTTCATTAGCACAAATTTCGAGACACTCATCTATCACATCACTTTACTAACACGAGAACAAACACCAAAATAACACTTCTTTATCCTCCTTTATTTTTATCATTTTTACCCTTATACAACTTTAAAATACCAATACAGTTATTTCAACCCACCACAATCATTACATACCCTTTAAAATAATTTCACATCATAATTCCTCCTTTATCTCTCATTTTCCCAAACACCATTTACTAAAAACCTCCTTTATAACACAAATATTTTACCTCTCCTTTACTACCTCCCCCTCCTTTATCCTCTTTTAACTCATAACCCCATCCAAATACACCCTAATTAGTTATTACTCTCTTAGATGTATATACTAACAAATATAAAATACTAAACGATAAAAGTGGTTAGAAATTACTGATATTAGTAGCTTAAAAAAATATTGATATAAACATTTATACATATGAAGTCCCCTGATATATTTAACTAACATTTTTATAAACTGTATTTTTAATTTTAGAACATAAATTAAAGATTATCAGCAATTGAAAACTTGATAAAAAATATTTTACATAGAAAATATTATTTTTATTATTTTTTGGCTAATATTTCACTTAATTAAACAATTAAAGACTATCCGCATCAGAAAAACCTATATATTAGATGTCGATGACAAACTAATTGAGATCGAATAAGAATCAATTTAATTTTTTGCATAGAAAAGAAAAAGTAAAAGAAAAGGACCAAGAGTCAATTTCGGCCTCTGGCTTTTAATAATATCCAAAAGGTTAAAACTAATAAGATCAAACACAAATTTTCACTTTGTTAAATGATTAATACCCCAAACCAAAAAAAAAAAAACTTTTGTCCGTATATTTTTGGACGTTCTAATCGAGGTCGAAAATTGTTAGGGATATGCATGAAATTTGAAGCTAGAAATAACTTCGAGTCATATCATAAGGACACTGTCTTTAAGAGTTATTCCGCAAATTTAGGAAGCGACACTCCCTAAGAATAAACGAACGCCTCTTGTTGTTTCAATTAGGACACAAAATAGCATAAGATAATATATCAATAAGTTGGTACAAATTAGTCCCTAAACTATAATGAAAATATGTAAAATATACGAAAATATTTATATATTATAGGCATCAGATATCAATTCTTAACTATATTCCCTCATTTTAGAAGGATATCGAATAGTTGAAACAATATTGGTATTCATTTATACTTGATAATCTTAAAATTTTCACTATTCATATCTTATTTCTTATTCGATATCTGATAGATATCGAATATTTTTTACGTGTGAATTTGGATGGATACTTTGAATAAATAATGTTCATCTTACTGTCCAAATTTTTATCCCAATAGTGAAGTGTGTAGCATTGTTATTTATTCGTCAAGAAAGCATTTCTACTTTAAAATTACATAACAAACTCACTAGACAAACTAAAACAAAAATGACGGAGAGAGACTGGATTGTGAGGGTTTCCCATACGTTTCGGAAAGGGAATCGTGCCACTGATTATTGTCTTGCAGGCTTTGGCATGATGCTGGTCTCTGATGTTATTTAATTTTTTGGCATAATTCTCGTGAGTGTATTAGGTTGATTTTGTTTAATGATGTTGTGGTCTCTGTCTTGCCCAGGGGTTTTCAGGGTGTTTTTTGTTTGGCCTTTAGGCCTCTTGTTGTTATCGAAAAAACAAAACTAAAATAAAATTATTGAAAAAATCAAACTATTATCTCATATCTCATATATATATATATATATATGAGATACATATTATATCTTTGTCAAATTCCTGCGCGCATATGGTAGTTGGTTTTGTTTGGTGAGCCATAAATATGTTCCCGTTGTCCTTTTATTAATCAAGAAAGCATTTACAGGTATTAGATATATACAACTAGCTAAAGCAAGACTAAAATTATTAAGAAAACTATATATTTCCTTACACACACACGTGAACACTTGCATATATATACGAGGAATAGATCATTGTCGAATTTCTGTGCATATGGTTTTGCTTGGTGAGCTATAAGTATGTTTGCGACATCCATTCATGTCATTTTGCTGACCATGCAATACATATGTACAATAAATTAAATTAGGCATTATTTTGAAGATCTATGATATAAATATGTATATATATATATGAAATATCTAAGTATTCCTTCTTAATTACCATCTTCTTGAGATCAGTTGTTTAATTTCTTATTTTTGGCCATTAGCTTGTATGACTTCTTTTTCTTCTGTATGTTGAATAGTTTTAGCATCATCATGATGATTTGTGGTAATTACGACGTTTAACGAAGAATCTCCATTAAGTGATGATTGATCTTTTGGTGCTAGCTTGTGATGATCAGCAATTTCCTTCAATTCTTTGCCTTTACCCCACAATACTATGTATAGCCCAATCACAATCAATACGGACCCTATTATGCTGTAATAATCATTTCAAAAAACACACACTTAATTATATATATCAACATTAATATATATTGAAATTTGTAGTATATAATATATATATATATATATATATATGTGTACCTTCCTGAATGCAAGACTTCATCTAATAGAATAGAGCCTCCAATGGCAGTTAGAACAAGGAAGAGAGGGTTGAAAATGGAAGCAAAGAGTGGGCCTTTTGTGCGTACACACCATGAAATTATAGCCCAAGCCAATCCAGACGCCACTATTCCCTAATTATATATTATACTCCAAATTCAATTTTATGCATTCATATTATACTATTTCTAGTTATTAACTAATTGATTAGTGATTACACTTTATTAAGATGACTACTCAAAAGGTCTTAAACTTGTATGGGAAAATTTATGATTTGTTCACTGAAAAATGATAAATTTTAAAAAAATTTATGGTCCCAATCTCATTTTGGTCCGTCAATTATAGGATAAATTCCATTTTGGTCCCTAAAGTATTTTCCATTTCATTTTAATTCTTAAAGTTTCTGATTTGTTCCACTATCAGTACATATCATGATTCTGTCTAATTTGAGCCGTTATCTTAGAGTTGAACAACTAATTTAGATAATTTTTCTCTTACACGTATTCTAATAAATGAGTTGACAATACAAGTAGATAAATGAGTTGGCAGAGAGAAATAAATATCCCCTTATTCCATCATAATATGAGACATGACATCTCTTTGATCTAGATAATATCTAATTTTTCGGTGAATACTATGAGTAAAGAAATGTCCTGTCTGATATTATGATGGGATAAGGGGAGATTTATTTCTCTCTCTGCCAACTCATTTATAAAAACACGTATGAGAAAGAAATCATCCATGTCGTTCCGCTTAAAAATAAGGACAAAAATCAGACAAAGTCACTATAGGGACTAACAATGGAACACATTGAAAAAGTCAAGGGTCAAAATATATATATAATGAAAAATATTTTATTGATCGACCAAAACATAATTCATCCTATACTTTAAAGACCATTATGATGTGTTTCACCAAAATTGCATCTTTTGAAAACATGATTATAATTACTTAGTCCTCATACAATTAGCATTAGGTTATTTATAATCAAATTAAATCAGATTTATCATCACTAAATTTTAAGTATATCAATAATATGAAGTAACATTATCTAGCTAGGACTAATTAAATTTTACAATTTTATCATTTAGTTAAGAATTAAATTGAGAAGGGTACTATAATTAACTTATTATAAGTATATGACCAAAGGGTGTGTGTCTCTATATATAATGCCAATTACCGAGTAGAGAGATAAAAAAAGAGTTAAGAGAGCAACATGAGTTTCACTGACATTTTCTCTCTTTAACTCTTCCTTTATCGCACTACAGAAGATCCATTTCCAAGTATGAATATATAATACCGAATAGAGAGCGGTGAAAAGCCGAATATCCAATCCAAGTTTCCATTGGTTCCAATCTCTTTCGATGCAGAGAGCAAATACGACTGATTGGATAGCTGCCATCACAGACATCAAAGCTGCACTTGTATAGTGATGTGGAAACTTCTCACTCAACTTTGCCTATACGATATAAGAATAAAATTGATTAAAATATGAAACTTTGAGAATGAAACACAAAGAATGGAATGAAAGGAATGAAACCTGAAGGATCAACCAGAGGGAGTAGGAGAGGCAAGTGCCAAAAGCCAGAGCACATCCAACCATCTGATTGGCTGAAGTATGACGTGGCGCCACGTGGCGGGCGAGATTGAGATGCGTTGACCAAAGACGAATCTCAGTGGTGTTATAGAAAGTTAGGATCATTGCTCCACCTATTCCTAGTACAGTCCCAACCACCTTAGCCTTCCCTTCCCATGTTCTTATCTTCAACCTTTCCATTCTGCTCCTCCATATCACAATATTCAATCTATTATATCTTGATAATTTTCTCAATTTACATTAATGTTTCAACAAAAGAAAAGATTAAATTAATTGGAATTATATCTTTTAAACAACTAAATCATTAATAATCACTAGTGTTATTAATATGTAATATAACTTATTTTGAAATAATATTAGGTTCAAGGTTATAAAACTCTAGACCTAACTCAACTCAATCTAATTCAACTCAAGACTAGACCTCATATAAAAGAATAAAGAAATAATTCAGTTTTTGAAAGATTTTTTATTTGACAACTTGATCTATGAAATATTAAAATATACAGTTTAGTTCTTGAAAAATTAAAATAATATAGTTTTAGTCATTGAAAGATTAAAATTGTATACTATTTACTTAGTCTATAAAAGGACTAATAAATATATTATTTTGATATTTAAGGGATTAATATAAATTATATATATATTTCAGTTTTTTATAGATCGAATTATTAATTTAGAGATCTTTTAGAGATTAAATTATTAATTTAATTTAAATGTTGGCAAAATGATTCATTTTAGTCCCAAACTATTGAATATGGCTTGTTTCAAGTTCAAACGTGACGAGTTTAGAGTTACGTATCGTTCTCGAACAATACTTTCTCTATCCAGTTGAGATCGTCAACAATTGAGGTCAAATCGATCCTAAAAGTAAAATGCTCGTTTCATGGTCAAACAAACAAAGTTGATCATATATCTCTCGTTCCAAATTCAAATGCAACGAATTCAGTGCTACGAGTTCTTCTTGATAAGTCCTTTGAATTTGAAATGATAGACGAGAAAAATATGATCATATTCAATAGTTTGAGACCAAAATAAAATATTTTGTGAATATTTAGGACCAAAATGAATCATTTTGCCGACATCAATTTGAACATTTTGAAACATAATGAACCAAAATGAACATTAGGATATACATTTAGGACTAAAATGACTCTTTGACCTTGTTATAAGTTATAGGTACGTACCCAACGCAGACGGCTAAGATGAAGGTAGCACCAGGAATGAGGTTGTACATGGCCGTAGCGTACGTTGCTGAGGCTAATGCCACCGCTTCCACGAATAAATTTTGTTGCAATGATGCCCTAATTATATATATATATATATATATATAAAATTAACATATATATATAAAATTAACCACCATATATATTTTACTTCTCCACTTTATTTTCCCTTTATTCAATTTAATTATAGAATGAATTGAAGAACTCAATTACCCAAATAATCCACAAAGAAATGCTTGGAACAGTATTTCCAGAGTGATTTTTGGCTTGCTCTTTCTGTCACAACACAAGGGGGCATGCACATAAATAAAAAGTTAAAGTAGGTCAAAATGCATCGTTGGTCTTATATCTTTCATTGAGATTTTATTTTGGTTTCATATATTATTTTATTATATTTTTAGTCTCATATCTTTTACTCAGGTCTCAATTTAGTCATGTATATTTTATTGTTGCACTTTAAATCTCATATATTTTGGTTAGGTTGCATATTTGGTCTCATATATTTTGCTTAGATTGTAGAATTGATCTCATATCTTTGCAAAAAGTTCTACATTATTGTAAGACTAACGGTGAAAATTTTTGTAAAGATATAGAACCAAATCTATAACAAAAAAGATACGTAATCAATTTTGCACATGACTAAATTAAAGATATGAGACTAAAATTAAAGTGCAATAAATAAGATATGATCAAATTAAGAACTGGATAAAAGATATCAAACTAAATTTACATTTTGACCAAAAATATATACAGAGAACCTAAATTACACATATAAATACATACATACATAGGCTTTTATATACATACCTTTCGAGAAAGAAAGCAAGAGGAACAATGAAAGCAGAAGCAAAGATGAAACGATATGCCATAAGAATACTCAAACTCATGCCATCATTAGCCACCAATTTGTATGAAATGCTCACACCAGCATACGCAAATTGAACCACAACCATCAATATCACTCCCTTCATTTCTCCTATTACCTTCCTTATCTTCCCCATCTTTTTCCCTAATATTATTCTATCCCTCATAAATATATAATTGACTATACCAACGTAACACTTCTTATAAATATATATCAATAACTAACTTTGCTATGCTATGCCTATTGCATGTGTTTTTTTTTTCCTTTTCAATAAATTCTCACTAATGATGTGAGAAAATAAGAAGGAATTGAAAGAGATAAGATAGGTGAAGAAGATTCGAATTTTATAGCTATGGCTTTCTCCATTCTCCACCTAGTTTTGGCATCATTGCCAAAGGAATCTCTATGTTATGTATTTGCCATGTGCTTTTTTTTTTTCTTACCACAAATTAAAGAGACGAAGAAAATTCTCATTTATTTATAGTTTTGTTCTATGTACTTTCTTTGTTCCTTAACTATGGCTAAAAGACAAGCTCTCTAGATCTTGAAACGACAAGGAATCGTTTTTTTTTCTTACTTTGGACTCAGATGTTGAGTGCTTGAAAGTTAATTGAGACCCTTCTATCTTTGACAAGAACCTCATTTGGTTTCTTAAATAAGCATTTATTTTTTGCTAAAATGCAAAAAGTATTCTTGAACTTTAATTACTGTGCAGATTTTTTTTTTAACTTTGAAAAATAATTAAAGACTCTTGGATTTTTAATTTGTGCAAATAACCGCATTGGTTAAAATTTTCATTGAAAAAATAACTTTTGTTTTAGTTTTTTTGCCTATTATTTATTATTAATAGTTAATTTTTAGTTTGAATCAGTGTAAAATGCAAATAATCATAAAAAGTATTATTATTTATCATTTATTGGCTAATATTTCATACTTTATTAAACAAATAAGGAAAACTATCTGCAACAAAAAAACTTGTATTAGATGTCGATGGCAAACTAATGGAGATCGAATGAGAATCAATTAATTAATTTTTTTGCACAGAAAAGAAAAAGAAAACGAAAAGGACCAAGAGTCAATTTCGGCCTCTGGCTTTTGATTATGTCCAAAAGGTTAAAACTTATTAGACCAAACCCGGTCAATAAAGGTCGGTTTAGTTGATAAGGAGTCATCAACTCACATATAAGGTCGGTTTAGTTGATAAGGAGTCATCAACTCACATATAAGGTCGTGAGTTCAAATTTCGCTACCGATAATGTGAGGGTTTTGTTGGTAGGCGATCTGTACATACTTCTATAAGCGTTCATAAAATCTTAAGAAATGCCCTAACCTTGGTGAGCCCTGTGTTGGGATATTGTTTGAAAATTAATTACATGGAAATGTGAAATGGGTGTCAAGCCTTTAAAAGGAGCCCAAAGATTTTTACGGAAATCAAGTCATACACTTTAAGTTTGTATTTCACTTTGTAGGACCTCTTTATTCTCTTGTTCTTGACAGATGACAGATGTGTGAGGTGTATTATTATTCGTCTCTTCATTCTCTTGTTCTAGAGTGGTCTGAGATTCATTTAATATTTGCCTCTTTATTCTCATATTGTAGAGTGGTGTGAGATGTGTTTAAATACTAGCTTTGGAAAGTGTGGTGTACTTGGGGACATAGGTTAAGACAATATTATGTGATGTAAAAATTTTCATATAGTATTTTTCTCTAGTTGTTTCCAGGAAATGGTCGTGGTTTTTTCCTCGGTTTGGGGTTTCCACGTTAATTTCTCTTGTGTTGTGATTATGCGTTTTCATCTTATTTCTCTGGTTATTCTCAAAGGGGAAATGGTACTTTATTTTTATATAATTATTTTTATTTTTTCCAACAAGTGGTATTAGAGCTTATGGTTCGGTGGAATAATTTCTGAGTATGCTCTGTGATTGCAGTGTTCTCTGATCTTCCACTTCAAAAAAAGAAATTATCCTATTTTTCTTGAAAATTATTTTGGTTGCTTAGATATTACTGGGTTAAAGAAAGTCTAATAGCATGTGTTTGTTGCAATGTCGAAATTTTCAAGTGTTGATCGATGTAGAGAAGTTTAATAGAAGCAACAATTTTTAGCTTGTGACAAGTACAAATTAGGAGGATGATGTATTGATAATTAAAGAATATAGCACTAGCAATATCACGAGGATAAAAGTACAAGATCAGCACAATTAATGTGCAATATAATACTTAGGCACTATACTTTTGACGAGTCATCATCTAATGATGGATCAAAATATATGGAATCTCTATCTTCTTCGTCTTGTTTTGTTATTACTTTGTTTGAAACTTGCTTCACTACTTCTTGTGTGGAGAAATCATCGATCGATTTTGAAGTGAAGAAGCTAAACAAAGTAGCGAAGCCAAATGGGTTCATCAACATGTTATCATTAATATCCTTTTCAATACTGTTGTTGATTATAGTCTTATCATGGGGATCTTCTTCAGGATGATTATTGGTTATTATATGCTTCAACGATATTTCTCCTTCAAGTGACACTTGTGCCTTTTTCAGATCTGCATTCATTTCTTTCAATTCTTTGCCTTTACCCCACAAAACTGTGTATAGCCCCACCACAATCAATAAGGACCCTATTATGCTGTAATAATCCAAACCAACAACAAATTAATAAGAGATCTTTTTCTTTTTCTTTCTTTTTTTGGGTCAATAAATTAATAAGAGATCTACATCATCACTTATATATATGCGTACCCTAATCAATAATATATAAAGCCATGCATGCATATATATACACATGAAGAAATGAAATAAGTTAATTTGGTCAAAACCTCAGTTTGGACCCTAATGTTTACTTCAAATTCCATTTTGGTCCATGATATTTTTTTGTTCCATTTTGGTCCTTAATATTTCCCAATAGTTTCATTTTGGTCTCTAACTACTAAATATGATGATATCTCTCTCATTTCAAATTTATGAGTTGCTCTTGATGAGTTCTTTCACTTTTATAAATTACGGTCGCCAACAAACGAAGTTAAATCAAGTCCAAAATCGAGACCCGAAAGTGGGTCTCTCGTTTCATTAAGTTAATCATAGCTATTTCATTTCAACTCCAAATGAGACGAAGTAAGAGCTATAGATTATTCTTGATGGGTTCATTTTTTGTTTAGTTGGAGCCGTCGACAAACGAGATTAAATAGTACTCCTAAATTTGGTATTGGTGTTTTGATCAACCTCACTTTTAAAGTATTATTAGACCTCGTTTTTTTATGTCTTCAACTGGACAAAAAAAAAACTCTTTAAGAGTAATACATAGCTTTGATTTTGTTATGTTCGGAATTAAAACGAGAGATATGACTAAATTCATGAATGAATTTAGTTCTTATTTAACCTCATTTGCCAAAGGTTCCAATTAGACAAAGAAGAAACTCATATCAACAATAACAAGTAGCTTTAATTTCATCGCATTATTCATACGCAAAACGAGAGAGATATAACTATATTCAGTAATTACAGACTAAGCATGAATCCTATTAGAAAACATTAGATATACCAAAATGGAACTGTTGAAAAATATTAAGGAAGAAAATGAAATAAAAGAAAATGTTAGGGATCAAAACAGGATTCAGAGTAAATATTAAGGACGAAAATGATGTTTTGACCAGTTAATTTTCTCTCAACATACCTTCCAAAATGCAAGGTTTCATCTAATAAAAGAGAGGCAGCGATGGTGACAAGAACAAGCAAGAGAGGCACGAAGGTGGAAGCATAAAGAGGTCCTTTCATGCGCACGCACCATGTAATCATAACCCAAACTACTCCAGAAGACCCAATTCCCTAATTCAATAGTTAGGGTAAACATTAGAAACTAAAATGAGATTTTAACCAAAAATTAAATTATTTAACTTTTTTTCATTTTTTTTGTTATAAATATATATATATATATATATATATAATTCAAGAAATTAGTTTACAGAAGATCACAAAATCATATATAACAATGTATATTATAGGCTAAAGTGTAAATTTGGTCCCATATCTTTTACTCAGTTTCCAATTTTGTCTCGTATCTTTTTTTGTTGCAATTTTGGTCTTATATCTTTGGGTCAGGTCCCAATTTGGTCCTATATCTTTTTTTGATACAGATTTGGTCCTATATCTTTGGGTTAATTGCATAATTAGCCATATATCTTTGGGTCAGGTTTAGAAATGGTCCCATATCTTTACAAAATAATCAACTAATGGTTAGTCCTTTTGCAAAGATATGAGACTAATTCTGCAACTTGACTAAAATATATGGGACCAAAAATGATATGAGACCAAAATTGGGACCTTTTGCAAAAATATAAGACCAAAACTGCAGCAAAAAAAAGATACAAGACCAAATGGGAACTGAGCAAAAGATATGAGACCAAATTTGCACTTTAGTCTATATTATATTACATCAGGCAAAAGTACAATTGATACCCTCAAAGTATGTGGGCATTTTTAGTTATATCTCTAAAGCTTTTTTTAGGTCAGTTGTACCCCCAAAATATGGGGTCAGTTTTCAGTTATACCCTCAAAGTTTTTTTTAATCATTTATACCCTCAATGTTTCATATTTGAGTTAATTGTACCACTAAATATTCTTCAATTTGGGGTTACAATTGACATAAAAAAGAAAAGATTGTGGGTATAATTGACTTAAAAAATTTTTGAGAATATAACTGAAACTGATCTCATACTTTAAGGATACAATTGATATAAAAAACTATAGAAGTACAATTAAGTATAAAAAAAAAAAACTTTGCCTTTCATATTATATTAATGGTGGGAAAATGATGTATACTGTACCGCAGAGAGCACAGTGAGAAGCTTGATGTTGAAACCAAGGTTCCATTGATTCCAATGTGTTTGGGTGAAAAGTGCAAATATGACAGATTGAATAGAAGCCATTACTGCCATCAAAGCTGCACTTGTATAATGCCAACCAAACTTCTCACTCATCCTTGTCTATATATATATATATATATATATATTATCACACAAATTAATAATTCATTATAATTCCTATAATTAAATATTAAATCTTTCAACCAAATTAACTATATATATAAAGATAAACCTGGATGATCAACCACAGGGAATAGGAGACACAATTGCCAAAAGCCAAAGCACAGCCCAAGGGTTGATTAGAGGAGAGCTGGTGTGGTGCCACGTGTCTGGTCAAACTGAAATGCGTTGACCAGATATGGATCTCAGTGCCCTTATAAAAGGTAAGGATCATGGCTCCACCAATCCCTAATAAAGTGCCAACCACCTTAGTCTTCCCTGTCCATTTTCCTATGTTTAATCTTTCTAATCTGACAACCAATTAAATTAAATTAGGGATAGTAATAGAATGATGAGATGTTCATGGATTCATATTCCCTCAATTTCCTTAAGTTGATTTGGATTAAGGATTATGAAAGAAAGAAGAAAAGAGGAGGGAAGTAGAGATGACAATTTGGACGAATATCTAAGAAATTCGTCTAATTAAATTCTGTTCATAAAAATATATATTATATTTGTTAGATATTAAATATTAGATAAAGTAGCACTAGTGTAAAATAAAAATTTATTATTAAATATTAAATGGATACGAATACTGTCCCAACTTTCAATTATGTATCTTATATCCGTTCAAAAAGACAAGTAGTTTGGATGCCTGGATATATATTATAGAA
Source organism: Chamaecrista fasciculata (assembly GCA_003254925.1). Classification (NCBI taxonomy): domain Eukaryota; kingdom Viridiplantae; phylum Streptophyta; class Magnoliopsida; order Fabales; family Fabaceae; genus Chamaecrista; species Chamaecrista fasciculata. The sequence continues at coordinate 24,842 of QANZ01048535.1, forward strand.
AATAAAAAGAAAAGGACAACTTGGAGGTTTCTAGGGGTTGAAGAAGTATGGATGGCAATTTGGATAAGTATATAGGATACCCGATTAAATCCACCCATAAAAAATATTTGGTATCCAAATGGTAGTGAAAAATTTAAAATTATAGAATATTGGATATTGGGTGAAAATTTATATTGTCTCAACTACTATTCAACATCCACATAAAATGAATAGATTTATAGTTAGGATAATTAAAAAATATTAAGTATCGAATATCAAATATATTCGATTTTTGAATGATATATATATATATATATCATATTCTATACCATTTTTTTTTTTGTATTTTACGTTTCCGTTGAATACCAAATATCAAATATATTAATTTATCATATATACGAGTATGTGTATAAAAAAAACATACATACGAGTATTGAATAAGATAAAAAAATATGGATATAGATAACGATACAAACACTATATCAGATACCCTACCCATTGCCAATACGAGGTTAAACATTTTTTAATGACTACTACTACCACAATATATATTTTTTGATTGTCTCATGTTTTTTATATTTATTTAGAATAGTATTGGAGAGAATGAAAATATAATACATTATCTATATCTATATCTATACTATTATATATGTTTGAAGACTTTTATGGTCGGTAAAAAATAATTTATTAAAAATTATAATAAATAAAAAATTAACATATGAACATATAATGAGATAGAAATAGTGAATGAGATTAACTTTTCACAACTTTAAATTAATAAACTTGCAATAAAAATTAAAAAAATTAAATTTTACTATAAAATATAATAAAAATAACTTTTTTATTTTAATATTATAATAATTATTAAATTTAAATTAATATTTAGACATGCCTGCAAAGTAACTAGTATATATATGGCTCTAATGGCCGGTTTAGGTTATGTAATGCATAATTAGAGAGAGTGGGGCCTACCGAAAACAGACGGCTAAGATGAAGGTAACACCAGGAATAAGGTTGCACATGGCCGTAGTGTATGTTGCTGATGCTAAAGATATTGCTTCCACATAAAAAAATTGTTGCAATGATCCCCTAATGAAATTGTGAAAAAAAAAAGGAAGATAATTTTATTATTGTGACATTTTATATGATATGAATTAAGAATAGGTTAAAGGGTCATTTTGGTCTTAAATGTATGCTCTAATGTTCATTTTGGTTCATTATGTTTCAAAATGTTCAAATTGGTCCTAAATATTTGCAAAATGTTTCATTTTGGTCCCAACTTTTGAATATAACTTGTTTCAAGTTCAAACGTGATGAGCTTAGAGCTACGTATTGTTCTCAAAAAGTATTTTTTCTATCCAGTTGAGGCCGTCAGGAAACGGGGTCAAACCGATCATAAAAGTAGACATTTCGTTTCATGGTTAAACAATCAAAGTTGATCATATCTCTCTTGTTTCAAATTCAAATGCGACGAATTCAAAGCTATGAGTTCTTCTCAACAAGTCCTTTGAACTTAAAATGAGAGACGAGAGAAATATGATCAAGTTCAATAGTTTGGGACCAAAATGAAACATTTTACAAATATTTAGGACCACAACGAATCATTTTGCCAATATTTATGACCAATTTAAACATTTTGAAACATAATGGACCAAAATAAACATTAAGGCATACATTTAGGATCAGAATGACCCTTTGACCTTAAGAATATATGTTGAATAGATGAACTTAATTACCCAAATAATGCACAAACAAATGCTTGAAACAGTATCCTTCCGGTGATTTTTGGCTTGCTCTTTCTGTCACGTACAGCAGCGCATGCATGGAAATTGATATATGTGACATAAATTAGAAAGAAGCTCTTATAACACTAAATCAATTATCAATTATATTAAATAATAAAAAGTATTTTAAAAAAAGGTAATAAAGGAGAATTAATATATAGTAAAATACCTTTCAAGGAAGAAAGCAAGAGGAAGAAGGAAAGCAGAAGAAAAGATAAAGCGATAGGCGACAAGGATACTCAAACTCATCCCATCAGTTATGACTAATTTGTATAATATGGTGGTAAAAGCATATACCATTTGAACCACCACCATCACTACTACGGCCTTCAATCCTCCCATCACCTTCCTTCATTATCTTTTCCATCTTCGGAAATATCAAATAAATAGGAAGAATGATTCATGATAATTTAATAATATTTGGCGAGTAAACTACCAAATTGGTCCCTGGATTATTAGCTCGCTGACAGATTGGTCCCCTAATTTAGGAAATTGACAAATAGGTCCCCGAATTTTTCTAACGTTAGTCAAATAGGTCCCCGAATTACATGCACAAAAGGACCTATTTGACAAATGTTAAAAAAATTCGGGGACCTATTTGTCAATTTCCTATTGGTCTCTTCTGTTTCATATATTTTAAGTTCAAATGTGACGATTACGAAACTACATGCAAACTTCTAAAGAGTTTTTTCTCTATCCAATTGAAATCATTAATAAATAAAGTCAAATAACGTCTCAAAAGTATATTTGGGACTAATTTGATAAATTATGAAAGTACGTAGGATCAATATAAAATATATGAAACATAAGAGACCAATTTAAAATGTAACCCATACTTAAGGGACCAATTTGAAGTTTTGGTCATATTATTATTATTCTATTCTACACTTTAATTTTGGCTTATTTGCTTTAAGCATCTATATATATTTGTATAGGTATCAATGAGGCTGTTTCGGTGACTAATTAATCTTTGTTACCTAGGTGGTGGTTTTGTCCATATCTACTTCTGGTTTTGTCCTGATTTGCTTCTGGTTCTCCTCTTTCTTGATGAAAGTTCTGTTTCAGCACTAAATCGACTCATATCTGAGCATTTATGTCAAAAAGTGTTTGTTTTGCTTTCAATTTTTATGGTGAAGTTGATACATCCATGAAGTTGAGTTCTTTTCTGATGAACGAGAAGTATAATGGTTATTGTTCTGTTGACAACACCAAGAAGGTGATAATTTTCATCCTTTGGATTTCTTCCATATAGGATCAGCTATGCCCTTAGTCTGTTCTTTACTTCAACAATTTAACTTGTTATTCTTCTTCTATTTACCAGATCTGAATTCTCTGAATGTTTGTAAGTGTCGTTCGGCTTTTCTATAATATATTTGGTTTGTTGCTTTCTCAAAAAAAAAAAAAATCTTTGTTACCTTGTAAGTTGTAAGCATTTTTATAGATAGGACAATTGATCTAAAAATTTAAAGTTATTCTATATCTAAAATCAAGATTCAAACTCCTCATGTTTAATTAGTTAATGATAGATGAATTTTTACCGTTGGATTACACTCTTTGAACTAGCTAGTAATCTCTTATAATAAATTATATATTGTGATTATTATATTCTCTACTTTTGGCTTTATTTACTTTTTTATTTTTTGGCCTGAGCTTTATTTACTTTAGGCATCAATGTCTTTGCATTGTATTGTAGGAAATTGGAATGAATCTCTACTGTGTAATTTATTTATTTTTTCTTTACTAGTACACAAGTTTTTTATTTGTTAACTGTTTTTTAGACCTTAGCTTATATAGTTTAATTAATTTGTTCTTTAGCAGTAACAAGAAGACAAGCTCTCTTTGAAACAGTAAGGTGGTACTTTTTTTTTTCTTTTTAAATTTTACATCCACCTTCCCAGAAGAATATATAAAAAGAGAAAGATCAACAAATTAAAATTAATTTCGGCCACTGTCTTTTGATAATGTCTCAAAGTATATCAAACTCAATATTTCACTTTAATTATTGTATGCAATTATTCCAAAACTTTTCGTTAATGGAAAACTCAGTATCAGAATGATAAACCTTATTGACAACTCGTGGGGTTCTTTTCATATTTTGAATTTTACAAATAAAATAAAATAGATCAATTGCGTATTCACAGGTAAAATAGATCAATTGCGTATATTTTGGCCAAAAAAAAAAAAGATCAATTGCGTATTCACAGGTCATCTTATAATTAGCATTTGTGCATTAAGACATTTCCTTGGATTCATATAATTTGAGGGGGATGGACGCTGAGATTCAACTCGGAGACATGAACACATAAATAACTAATAAACACAACAGAAAATATTAATCTAGATTGCTTTTGTCAAAAACTCAACTCCACCGAGGCTCATTTCTATATGTTGAATTGATGGAAATAATCCGATCGTAGGAGATGAAATCATTAATTTGGAATTAAGATTGATCTTGTATGAGGTTAAGATCAAAAGAGTTGCATGTTGGAGTATTCATATGTGGAGCAAAGAAAGAGACCAAAGTTTAACTAAAATGGGAACCATATGTTGTGAAAACATTTGACACATATATATCCAAAATATTCACTACTAATGAGTCTATTAGTGAATATTATGAAATGGTCCTTAAACATGACTACAAATTAGTCCCTTTAATAAACAAACTTCATATATGTATTAAATTATTAATACTCTTCGGACATGGCTTGAGATTCTTAGCGCGATTTCAAAAAGCTTGTGGATAATCTAACTCATTACGAATTACCACAATTAATATGAATTCAATCTATTTTCATTCAGACTTATGATAAATTAATTACTTATCAATAAATACAAATATTAATTTCACAATAGATTAATGTTAATTCACACAAAAATTCCAACATGAATTTCAAAAAGCAAGACTATATCAAATGGTGAATTTTATCTATTAGAGAGTTGAAGCCCCAAAAGAAGATGGAGAGAAAAGAATATAATATGGATTTGAGAAACATTTCCAACATATGAAATGAGCAATTAAAATAACAAAAAAACACACTCATATTTATAAAAGAACGAGACGACTTAAAAAGTTTTAGGTTTAATTTTGTTGTGCGGTGTGGCACAAGGCCACGACGCATGCCATCAAGCACACCCTTTGCAACACCTCTTTTTTTAGGCGTTTCAATGTTATTTTTTTCGTCTCTCCAATATCATTTTAACGAGTCAATTCATGACCGACGAGTTTCATCATAAGCTTATATTTGGTCCCCAAAATCTATTTGTTTAATTCATACTTTTTCCTATTAGCTTCATCCCATCGTTAATTTCGCCATGGATTTAAGATCGAGTCCAACTCCATTAACATCTTTTGTTATGGCAAGGGGGACCATTCTAAATTATTCAACAAAGCAAACGACCTTTTTGTGCCCCTAACGTTTGCAATAATTTTCAGTTATGCCCCTAACGTTTCATTTGTGTCAGTTGTGCCTCCAATATGAAACGTTAGTTTCAATTATGCCCTCAATTTTACTTGTGTGTCAATTTTTTGTTCTGAATTGAATATGTGGCAAGATGACTGGATAAATAAAACATCTTTGATTTATTTTTTATCCACCATGTCATTTCCTACGTGGATTTACATTCTCTAAACCAAAAAATTACTATCCTAAATTTTTTTTTGACATCTTCATCTTCATCTTCGCAAGCCTTATACCACGTAGGAAATGCCATGGTGGATAAAAAATAAATCAGGGATGTTTTATTTATCCAGTCATCTTGCCACATATTCAATTCAGAACAAAAATTGACACACAAGTAAAAAAATTGACACATCAACATTGAGTCAAAATTGGGGGCATAATTGAAACTAACGTTTCACATTGGGGGCACAACTGACACAAATGAAACGTTAGAGGCATAACTGAAAATCATCACAAACGTTAGGGGCACGAAAGGATCTTTTGCCTATCCAACAACAAATAGAAGCTCACTGAAAACTTTTAGATCTAGTAACTTCAATTTTGAAGGAACACCATACCCCAATGATTTTACACATATAATTTAGGCTAAAGTCTCATTTTGGTTCCTCATGTTTGCTCAAAGTTTTGTTTTTAGTCTTTCAAGTTTTTTTTGTTCTTTTTTGGTCCCTCATGTTTGCTGAAGGTTCCGTTTTGGTCCTTTAGGTTTTTTTCGTTGTTTTGGTCCCTCATATTTGCTCACAGTTTCGTTTTGATCCCTCAAATTTTCAAAAATTTCCACTGTTAACCCCTGACTCTTTTTTATCCACTTTTTCCGTTAAAAAAGGGAAAAAAAATTAACTTTCATCTCGAAAAAAAATTGCTCTTTTACATTAAGGTCCTTCTTTTTTGTAAAAGAGCAAAATTGTTGGGAGATGAAAGTTATTCTTTTTTCATTTTTTTAGGGATAAAAAAGAGTCAGTGACTAACGGTGGAACTTTTTAGAAACTAGAGAGACCAAAACAGAACAAGAAAAATTTGAGGGACCAAAATGAAACTTTGAGCAAACATGAGAGACCAAAGTGAAACAAAAAAACTTGAGGGACCAAAACAAAACTTTAAACAAACATGAGAGACCAAAATAAAACTTTGGCCTATAGTTTATTAGGAGCTTTCTAGAATACAAGATAGAGGGCAGAGAAATTTAGGACACTCAAGCAAAAGGTAGAGACTAGAGACACTAAAAGTCTATAATTTAAGCAAACATTTAAGAGAATTATGAATGAGAGAACTAGGGGTGTTCACGAGCTGGGTTGGGTTGGGTTTAGGGTGGGTTGGTTCTGGCTCATTGTTTTATTTGGCAAATTGGGTTGGATTGGGCTAAAGAAAATAAATGAGTCAACCCAAACCAAACAGTGGAGGGTTGGGTTGGGTTAGCCGGTTGACCCATACTATTTTTTTATTTTAAAAATATTTATTTTTTAAAAAATTTACTCTCTCTTAAATTTTTTTTTTAATTTAGTCCTTCAAAATTTTGTTTTTGATGGACTAAATTGAGAATAAAAATTTATGAATTGACTAAATTGTAAAAATAATATTATTTGTGATATTAAAATATAATTTTAACTAAATAAAAAATTATTTTTATTTTTTATTTTATATTTTTGTGGGCCAGCGGGTTGGGTTGAGTTGAGCGGTCTCAAAATTTTGAAACCCACAACCTAACTCAAATTACAACAAGTTCAATTTTTGAACTCAAACCAACATGTTAACCCAATCTAAACCAACCCAAACTAGCGAGTTGGGTTGATTTTTGCGGGTTGAACCAACCCACTAACACACTACTGATGAGAACATTAAGCACAATACATTCAGATTTGCACACTTCTGTAGAATGAGAAGCTTCACCTCAAATTTAATAATTTCTTGAAGGCATATATATAGTCGTCGGTGATTGAAGGCATATATATATTCTCCAATGCCCTTTTTCCGTTTTGACTTTTGAGAGTCCAAAAGAACAATCTAAACTTATAACAAAAAGAAAGAACAATCTAAACATTATTTCTTGGGTTGACTTCTCTTATTTTTGCTTCCTGGCAACTAAAATCTTTGGCTAAAGTGTGAATTTAGTCCTATAACTTTGCTGCAGTTTTCAAATTAGTCTTATAACTTTTTTTGTCTCGAATGTAATCCTGTAACTTTGCTCCAGTTCCCAAATCAGTCATATAACTTTTTTTGTCTCGTATTTGGTCCTGTATCTTTGATCCAGGTCTCAAATCAATCCTATATCTTTTTTTGTCTCAGTTTTGGTCCCATATGTTTTGAAAATCTCCCGTTGTTAGTTTTCTGTCTACTTTAAATTACAGTTTAGTCATGAAAACTTCAAGTCTCTTTCACTTTAGTCCCTAACTATCAAAATAAAAGTGAAAGAGCATTCCTGAAGATTTGCAAACCTTATATTTTGGTCCCTAATACATGAATTCTTCATGAAATGGAATAAAAATGCAAAAACAACACATATTAAAGCAAATGATAGAGGAACTAAAACTGAAAATGCTGAAAATTTAAAACCCACCGGAAAATGTCTCAAACTCGTTGGAAAACGTACGGAAATCGCCGAGAAACTCAAAAATTTATCCAAAAATCTCAATTTTCAATGAAATCTCACTCAAATAATCGCCCTCAAATGCTTTAAAAAAGAATTTTCGAAAATCCAAACTTTTGAGGAGGGAGGTGATAGAAGAAATGTAAGAGATTTTAGAACTTCTCTCTCGGAATCACGAAATGTAAGAGAATATTCTATCACCTCCCTCCTAAAAAATGTGGATATAATGTATCACAAAATATGGAATAAATCAGAATCTCATTTAAGTATATTTTAAGTATGACAAAATCAATATAATGTAATAATGGAATAAATCAGAATCTCATTTAATTTTGGCATTCATAAATTGTTAGCACTAAAAGAGAAAATGATTTATGAATTAAGGAGTAAAGAGATAGAAGTCAATCCCAAGTATTCCCAACAAAATAGGGAAGCATATACCATTTTTCAGCTCACAATTAATGAGACAATATAGAGTGCAACAAAAATTAAAAGATTTTATAAAAAGAGATCAAAGTCAACTAACAAGATTTTCAATGATCAAATACACATTGGGTCAACAAAGAAACAAGAATTACAATTTGATCCAACAATACACAAAATTTTTTTTTTATAAATTATCAGAAACAAAAATACATAAAATTAACTAAAATAAACAGAAAATAAATAACTACACAATTTAGTCAAACGATTATCATCATCTTCATGATGATTATTGTATATATATTTCTCTTTCAAGTGACACTTGTGCTACCTTCTTATTCAGATCTGCATTCATTTCTTTGAATTCTTTTACTTTACCCCACAAAACTGTGTATAGGCCCACCACAATCAATAAGGAACCTATTATGCTGTAATATCATTCAAACCAAAAACAGAGATATATCTACATTAATCATCACTTATGCATATATATATATATATATATAAATACAGGAAGAAAAGGAAAAAAATAGGGAAAAAACTTAGGTAATGTTCCTTGTATATATCTTTGCTATAAGGTTCCTTCAATCACAAACTTGAGTTACGTTCTCTCTCTTCCATAATTGGTAATGAAAAAAAAGTGTATTTAATATTCTCTCTCTACCATGATTAGTCATGCATAAAATATTTGCTACGTGTCAAATATTGATTGAGGAACCTTATGACAAAGACATAAGAAACTTTACTTAAGTCTTGCCCAAAAAATAAATGTGCTATATATATATATGTATGGGTAAAATGTGTACAAAAATTCTCTGAACTTTAATCACTTATGCATTTATATAACGACTAAAATTTCATTTTCGTCTCTCACTTATTCACTTTTTCTCAATTTAGTCCCTCTTAGATTTCTCTTCTCAATTTAATCCCTCATAATTTATCTTGTTATCAATTTCAATCCCTCTATCTAGGTTTTTCCCAAATTGATTACATGCATAATATCTTAATTGAAGATGTAATACCATTAATTAGCTGATAAAAATTAAAGTATACGTGCATGTGTATGTTTGTACGTACCTTCCAAGATGCAAGGTTTCATCTAAAAAAAGAGAGGCAGCAATGGCGACAAGAACAAGTAAGACAGGCACGAAGGTGGAAGCATAAAGAGGTCCTTTCATGCGTACGCACCATGCAATAATAACCCAAACTACTCCAGAAGACCCAATTCCCTAATTATTAATAATACACATTTCATCATTTCTTCATTACTCAAATATATATATATAGCTTAATCTAATTCTAGGACAATATTATTAGTTACAGAAACTAATTTTAGTGCTAATAATTACATTTTAAAATACTACTTTACCGTGATTATTATTAGTGCAAATCCAAGAACTCAAATATATACATACGCACACACACACACACTAGACACGAGTAATTTTTCAGGTTTTAAAAGACAGACAAATATTATTATAAAATTTAAAATTAGGCTGAAGTGCACTTTTGGTCCCATAACTTTGGCAAATGTTTCATTTTGGTCCCATAACTTTTTTTGTTGTAATTTTGGTCCCATAACTTAGTCAATGGTCTCAATTTGGTCTCAACTTTTTTTGTTGCAATTTTGGTCCCATAACTTTTGAAAACGTCTCACCGTTGGTCCTAATACTGATTTTCATCCATTATGTGCCGCTAAAGATAATCTGACATACTGAGTTAGATGATGACGTGGCAAATATGGGTGAAGTTATGGGACGAACGGAAATCAGCTTGGGACCAACGATGAGACATTTTTAAAAGTTATGGGACCAAAATTGCAACAAAAAAGTTATGGGACCAAACTGAGACCTTTGCCAAAGTTATGGGACCAAAATTGCAACAAAAAAAGTTATGGGACCAAATTGAAACCTTTGCCAAAGTTATGGGACCAAAAGTGCACTTTAACCTAAAAAAAATATACCACCAAAAGTGCAACCAAAAAAAATATACGGGACCAAATTAAGATCTGAGGAAATGATGTGAGACAAAATTTACATTCTAGCCTTAATATTTCTATCTAGCTATAGCCATAGTAATCTCAATTTTCAGCTATTGATCTTAATTACGATTTATATATATTATATAAATGAGATCAAATTGAATTAAAGACGCATATGACCTCTATTTTGGAGTCTTGAAAATCATGTGACTTGTTGATCCTTTTTCTCTCTTTCCAATAGTTCTTTGACAGGTTGTCCATTTTATTATTTCCCTTTAATTTCTCTCTTTCTGAGTTCCTTCTTTGAATTTTGTTGTTTTCCTACCTCTCCGTGATGATCTTTATTATAGTTGACCTCTGTTTCTGACAACCCCTTCATCCCATAGATGGGTCTCTTTTCTATTAATTTGTTTTGTTCAAACTTATAGTTAAGCTAACCCTAATTATAGTATACCCAAAACATGACTCCACAAAATGCTCACCCAACTTTCTTGTTTTTACTCTCTACCTAGCTACATATATGCACCTCTCAATTAATCTCACGCTCACACACAACTATACATATATATGATTAACGTTATAAATATCTAGCTCATTTTTTTTAAAAAAAAAAATCAAATAGAAAGTATTATTCACCTATTTGTTTTATGATCTAAACACTAATCTTTACTCAAGCTCAGAAGTCTCATGCCTGGTAAACTCTCCTAACAGTAAATTAAACTTAGAACACGACACTATTTATGAAAATTAAAATATCTACTACTCTTAACAATCACTTGTTGATTATCTAGACTAGATTCTAGATCTTTGTTTTGCATATATATATATATGAGAAATAATTTTTGTTTGATCTTCTTGAGACTTGTCCTTTTAATTTTGAAGTAATTAACACATATTAATCGAAGCCACCATCGGATAAACCAGTATATGGAGTATAAATCTTGTTAGAATTATTTTATTTGGGTTTAATTAATTAGAGTTTTGTTTTATTTAAAATATTGGTTGAATGTAAAGCCCAACAAGGACCATGATACCTTTTGAATAATTGTGATTAAATTAGGTTTTGGTCTCACCCTTTTGAATGGGCCTTGGGCCTAATAATGATGCAATGTGATTAGTGTTGTGTTAATGGACAGACTATCCATGATGGGTGGATAAGTGCTCTCTATAAATACAAGGTTGAGTTCTCTCTCTCCAATTAACTTTTGACCTTGCCTCCCCATTAGGAGAGTCACTTGATGTTGATAAGGAGAGGAAGACTAGCCTCTACGTGAAGGTTTGGTCACGTCCTTAATATTTCGATACGACTAGAAGAGTTACAAGAGGTACGTGTTATTATTTATTGATTTATTAGAGTGTTTTAGATTATACCTATGATCCATTGGCTAAACAGGGAATTGAAAAATTCCAACAAATCTAACAAAGAATAATTCATCTAATTAATATATAACTCAATATTCAATACTAGAGAAGACAATGCCAAAAGGGTTCTTCAAAAAAAAAAAAAAAAAAATGCCCAAAGTAACTTCTTATTCATATGGTGTAAGATTTTTTACCTTGAAAAACCGACAAGTTTCACACAAAGTTTGTCTTCTTTTTGTGATCTTCTTTTCTTTTCGTTTTACTAGGAAGAAGAAAAATTAATGGTTTGTGCGTATATGTGTGTGTGTCTTTGAATTCACGTTCCTAGTAGGTCCTATAAATCCTCACTATTATATATATTACTAATTAGGCTCCAAATCCCCAAGAGTTTAATAATCCCATGCATAAACAATATCTATACTTACAAGTTATAACCTCGAAAAGTTCATGTCAGTATGTCTTGAAAACTAATAATGGGTAACATTGGTAATGATAGGGGTAAAGAAAGGGGCAAAAAAGTATTTGTCCTATATATGTACTCTTACCAACAAAACTGACACTGTTATATATTTATGTGTCCAAAAAAAAAAGTTCCCGTAATTAATAATCATATTGATTTTTTAATTATTTCTTATCAAACTGAATTATATTCCACATTCAAACTTTGCATGTCTTATTAATTAATATGGTCACTTTCAATAAGAAGCTGATCTCTGATAAACGATGACCTATATAATGTGTGTTTGTGTTGTGTTTTCCAAAGGGAAAAGTAGGAAGTAAAGAAGAAAATAAGGAAAAAAAAACTATATATATAATGATCATATTTATCACATCTTCATCAACAGTTTAAAATACTTTTCCTACATATAAAATTGTTATATAAAAGTATTTTAATAATTATTTGGAATATACAAGAATTAATGATTATTTGGAATATACAAGATGTGATAAAATTGTTATATAAAAGTATTTTCCACCATGATCGACTTTTGTAAGATATACAAGAATTAATAATATTCCTTTTGTGTGTACTACTTAATTATTTGGAATATTAGTTAATATATAAATTATATATAAGTAATAAACAAAAGAGCTAGCTTGGTGGTTATGATGGTAGGTTTGAGCGCAACACATGTACATATATAGAAGAAGAGAGCCTATTTTATTACTTGAGAATTTTCAACTTTTGTTCAGTTGTGCTTTTCACTTAATAATTAATGGACCAATAATCTGGGAATCAAATTTTTGTAAATTAGTCGTTTAGAAAGATTATCAAAATATAGGTGCATGTTAAGAAATGTTTTTTTCTTTATTTTGTATCTTTATTAATACAAAACAATGAAGCAGTAAGAGAATTTGTATAAACAGAAGGTTTACTCAGATTGATTCAGTTTTGATCATCCTCAATAGATTGGGAATTTAAAGGACAAATTGAAGTGATATATATAATTATCTGGGGAAGGCAAAACTAACCCATACCTACAAACAAATTAACATAAAAATATGGGGCGAAAAAGAATAAAAAGCATAAATAACTAAACTATATATATAAATATAGTTCATGCATGTGTGATGATTTGAAACCCTGGCAATTTATTCACTAATCAGAAGCAGTACTTGTATTGGGGAAAAAAAATATAATTAATAACAATGGAGATCAGAGTAGGGTTAAAATGGTGAAAATTATGATGCATATAATGGAAGCTAAAAGAAGTAAAATGATATATAAGAAGATGCATGGTAAGTAATTAATGAGACAGAGACTTGTCTCATATTTGATATTCCCTTATATTGTCTCATTTGTTGATAATCTTCCCTATTGTCCAAGGGTTTACTTTACTAAGGCATCTTAGAGAGAATTTGAACCATTTGTCATGAAACCATAGCTAGAGATCGATCACACAGTTTTTTAATTAATGTATTCAAAATATGGCATTTGTTAATTGTGGAGGTCCCAATGAGGAATCATTTCAAGGATTAGGTTTGGCTAACCGACGCTCAAATTTGACTATAGATTTGTGTGAACTGTGAACACACATTTTTCTGTGTTGGAAGACCCAGTGAGAGAGAGAGAAACTAAATGAAGACAAATATTCGAAGGATTAAAGAAAGAGATTGGATTGGAAAGCCTAGCTATATGATAATTATATATATATATATATATATATATATACGTATGAATATGTGCAGCATGGAGAGAAGAAATATATCTTATATTATATGCGTCCGATGCTTTCTGGTCGTTCAGCAATTAAAACTATAATCTGTATAATACAATTTAAATCTATATTAATTATTTTTAAATATTTTTAATCCCCACGTTCTCCCATTTGCATAAAACCATAAACCCACTAACAACAGTTATCCTCAGATGCACACTCCCCCGACAGTTTTATTTTCATATAAAGAATATTTAAAATTTTAATAATATTTTACATATTTAAAATTTTAAATTATTTATAAATATTTTATTTATGAGGTAATTTCAAATAAGTCCTAAATATTTTATTTATTTTAGATGAATCTTACATATTTTTATAATTTTTCAAATTAGTCCCAAACTTACTCATTTATTAATATAAGAATTTGATGTACTCTTTAATTTTTAATAAATTCAAATATTACATGATATTGGCGTGCCCGTTAGGGCACGCCAAGCCCCTAGTATATATATATGGTCAAAGTATATTTTTGGTCTCATAGCTTTTGCTCAGGTTTGAATTTGGTCCTATAACTTTTTTTCTTACACTTTTGGTCTTATATATTTTGCTCAAGTCTTAATTTAGTCTCGTGTTACACTTTTGGTCTCATATCTTTGGATCAGGTTACAAAATTGATCTTGTATATATCTTTTAGTCAAGTTAAAGAATTGATCTCATTTCTTTGCAAAAGGCTTCACATTATGAGATTAATGGTGTAACTACTTGTAAAGATATGAGACCAAATCTTTAACAAAAAAAATATATGGGACCATACAGAACCAATTATGCACCTTACCAAAAGTATAACAAAAAAATTACGGGACCAAATTGAGACATGAGTAAAAGATATGGGACTAAAAGTTTATTTTGGCCGATATGTATGTATATTAATTTATATATGATGGATTCTCGTGTGAGTAATTAAAAGAAAATAAGAGAGAATTCTCGTAGCTCTACGTACCCCACTTTTACAAAACTTTCATGTTTGTCATCTTTTGTGCATGGGAGTTGACATGTTTTATTTCTTTAGGAACACTTGCAGAGAGGCAAAAGAATCTTGCTCAGAATTAAAATCTTCAATTAATTAATTATATATGTATATATCTTGTTGGTTGGCATAGGTCCATACCTCCTTATTAATAAATTTGTATTATTATATTATTAACATACAGTTTCATGGTGCACCGTACCTATAATTAATTAATTAATTATAGTGAATTATAGACATTTTTTTAACCTCTAATTATATACTTATAATTTATTCAAGTTAGTCCTTTTAACAGAAATGCGTGATTCATATATGTGGAAATATATATGAATCACCCATTTCTGTTAAAACTGATATAAGTAATTAATAGTCAATATATTGATCACCTAATCTGGCAATATAGAATTAAAACGACGTAATGCATTCTCATACCGTTTAAGTTATGTAGTGTTGTCTTTTAATTATTGTCAAACCAGTGTATATATAGAGTTGCATTTTAGTTATTATATACGTTGTGTGTTTTGTGAGAAATCAATAGACAAGAGTTACAGGTAAAGATTACAAAATTAGATCCAATCTCTCATTAGACAAGTAACTTGAAATGACGTATGTTGTAATGATCCAATCATTCAATGCCACATTTCAAGTCTAATTAAGTATCCACATTTTTTTTACCCCAAATTAAAAAAAAAAAAAACAAAGAGGAGGGTTAACTAACCGGCCATTTCATCATCATCTTCATGTTTAGTTAGTTAATTGTTAAAATCTGTCACACAACTTCTGTCAATGATTTTTTAATGGGACTTATATGAGAATTTAATTGAGAGGAACATTTTATAAACTAGGTTTTGAAGGACTAAAATGAGACAAAATTCTAGAGGGGACCAACTTGATTAAGAAGGACTAAAATAAGACAAATTTCAAAGGACCAACTTGATTAAGACAAAGTGAATTTGTAATGAGTTGAAGTATCAATCAATCCTTCTAATTATGAGAATTATATATTGTTGACCAAAAATCAACCAATAGAAGAGTGAATCGGTTGTTTAAAAACTTTCAAATTTTAAAATCGGATTTTTTTTTTTTTTGTAAACTCAGATTCCTTCAAAATAACTATTAAGAAGCATTTGATAAAAAAAAAAACTATTAAGAAGCAGATAAATAAGAAGATATGAAGATCACATCAACATCTATAGTGGTTCAGACCAAAATTATTTCTGATCCTGCGTATGCTCCTCAACCACACTTACAACAAGAAAGTTTATAACCAAAATGAAAGATGAGTACTCAATTCAGAGGGTTATTGAATATAAGTTCCTAGATAATTTGTCTACTACTGAAAGAAGAGTTGCGGTTAATTAATTTGTTTAAACAGATCCAGATCCCCTCGAGTTTCTAAATCCTTTATTTGTCTACTCAACTATATATATTTGTTCAAGTAGCCATGAAATATACATATATATAATATATATATATATATATATATATATGAACGTCTTGAACTCAAAACATTAAAGATTTCATGTTGGAATTTTTCTTTGTTTTTTTTAATATCTCATCAATCTCTGACCCATTGAACTATATATGTGTGTGTGTCATCAACAGGTTTAGTCAATTCAAATTTCGGCACCTTTCTAATCAGCATGCAAACCAATTTATCCCTGTGATTTTTTAGTGCATATATATACATATATATGGTCAAAATCATCCTCTTTATATATATCTTATATTATATGGCTCCACCCCTTTCTGGTGGTCCACATTTTAAAACTATAGTACAAAATTAATAATAAGAGGAAAATTATTATTTGATCATTTCTTTTTTACTGAGTTAACGATTTAGTCCCTCATTTATTTTACATACATATTTGCGTGCCCGTTAGAACACGCAAAGCCTCTAGTATATATATATGATCACATATATAGACTCGTTCAAAGACATATGAGCCAAGCTAGCTAGAATAGTGAATCATTATAATAAAATGTCTAGTCAAGAATTTGCTTTTATTTATTATATATATAGAGGTCTATGAGTCTATCACTCTATCTATATATATACACATAGCCATCAACTAGAGACTAATTAATATATATTGAGTAAATTAACAATTTAATCTTTAAAAGATTATCAAGTTAACAATTTGATCACTGAAAGATTAAAAATGTATTGCTTAGTCCCTAAAAAATTAAAATATTGGTCAAAGTACAAATTTGGTTCCATATCTTTTTCTCAGTTCCCAATTTGGTCCTATATCTTTTTTTGTTGCACTTTTAGTCCCATATCTTTAGATCAGTTCCCAATTTGGTCCTATATCTTTTTTTTTGTTGCACTTTTGGTCTCATATATTTGGATCAGTTCCCAATTTGATCTCATATTTTTTGTGTTGCATATTTGGTCTTATATATTTGAGTCAATTGCAGAGTTGATCCTATATCTTCGGGTCAGGTGCAGAAGTGGTCTTATATCTTTGCAAAAGGATCAACTGAAGGTTGATCATTTTGCAAAGATATAAGACCAATTCTACAACTTGATCTAAGATATGGGACTAAATTGGGATCTTTTGTATAGATATGAGACCAAAAGTGTAACAAAAAAAGATACATGACCTAAATTGGGAACTCAACAAAAGATATGACACTTTGACCTAAAATATTAAACTCTGTAGTCCATAAGAGATTAAAACGATGTATTACTTAGTTTATCAAAATAACTAACAAGTATAATATTGTTTAGGGCCTGTTTGGCAACAACACATGCCAATCTCATCCCATTTCAATCCTAATCTCAACCTAAAATTAGATGAACAGTCCAGTTTGGGTGTTTGTGTGGCACATAATCTCATCTCAATCTCATCCTAATCCTCATCTCATCCAAATCATCATCTCATTTATCATACATTTACTAATCTACCCCTATTTATATACCTATATTTACCTACACTCTAATACAAATATAAAAAAGATAATTAGACAAAATAGTAATTTTACATACCCTCATTTATTACACTTATAATTTTCTCTCTCTCCATCATTTCTTATTAATTTTTTTTCTCTCCCTCTCACTCACTCACAAACACACACAAACTTCTCTCTCTCCTTTTCTCTCTATCTCTCACACACCCACCTACCCACTCCCTCTCTCTCCCTCATATATATATATATATATATAATATATTTATATTATATATATATAATTTATATTAATTTAATTAAACAAAGATGTTTTTGTCTATTTGTAATGTTGTTTTTTTTAGTCCCAACATTTCTCTATTTCTTTTGAGTAAAAATACAATTGAATCCCTAAATTATTTTTTAAGTTACAATCTTCTATTCTATTTACTGTATTTTTTTAAAAAAGAGAAAAAAATTACTTATCTTCACTTTTATAGGCATTTTAGTCCTCAAACTATGAGCTCAATTTCCTTGGCTAGTAAAACTATTTTATGTTTAGTTTTTTTCTCAAACTATGAAAATAGTTTGATTTTGGTCCTCAAACTATTTGTTGTTCTAAATTCGTGTCCAAATTCATCCGATGATTATTCGCTATGGATAATGGAGAAATAACGGTTATTTTTTTGTTGGGAAAATACACAAGTTTCCATGTGTTTGTTATTTTTCTGGTTCGAATCATGGGTAGCAAAAAAATTGCAATGTTGTTTTGTTGGGAAATTACAAAGTTATGGACCAAATTGTACATTTACAATCATTTCCATATTACTTGCATTCTGGTCCCACGATATTGTTTGTTATTTTTTGCACCTTGCAAATAAAAAATATACCCGATTGTTGACGGTACAAGCTTTGTTCGAGCCCCGAGTACAGATATTAGGGACCGATTCTTTGGACCGATACAATGTTATGGACCAAATTTTATGTTTACAATACTTTTCATGTTATTTGCATTCTAGTCCCCAAAATATTACTTATTATTTTCTTTATATTCAAATTCATAAATGTGCCCCATTATTCATGGCTGGGATTCTCTACGAGCTTTGAATTATCACTCACACATGTTAGGAATAGATTAATTGGCCGGATACAAATTTATGGACCAAATTGCATTCTCAAAAGAATTTTAATGTTATTTTCATTTTGCCCCATAATCTCATCCAATAGGATGGACCAAAATCCATCATCCTATAGGATTGAGAAATCACGCTTTCCAAGAGCATTTCATCCAAATATCATCCCAGTCAAACCCCAGTCAAACCCCACCCAAACACCTATATCTCATCTCAATCTCATCTCAATCTCAATCTCAACATCATTATTTCATACAATTTCTACCCCTATACAAAATAAATAAATCCAACAACCTATTTCACCTAACCACAATCATTACATACCCTTTTATATAATTTCACACCCTATTATACATCATTTTCTCTCAAACCATCCAAACACCACTACATAATCTCATCTCATCCTAATTTCAACATCATCTCATCTCATCTCATAAGTTGAGATTGGATTGAGATTGGATTGAACTTTTTGCTCCCAAACAGGCCCTTAATCTTTTAGCGACTAAATTATATAATTCAATATTCTAGGGACCAAGTTGTCAACTCAATGATCTTCCAGGAATTGAATTATTAGTTTTTTTATTAGTCTACTCTCTCTATATATACAAGTTTGATTGAGCTTCAAAAATTCCGCCATTCAATTTGATCAAGAATATATATATATATATATATACTATGGGCTTTGCGTGCTCTAACGGGCACGCAAATATGTATGTAAAATAAATAAGGGATTAAATTGTTAACTTAGTAAAGAAAGAGAGACCAAATAGTAAATTTTCTCTTATTTTTAATTCATAGACTATAGTTGTAAACATGGACCAGAAAAGGGGTGGAGCTATATAATATAAGATATATATATATATATATCAGATTTCCCAGCACAAGAATTTCGGCCGTTACAAATTAATTATGTCAAAGATACTAAGATAAATAAAGAAATAAAGAAATGAAAGGTGCATGTATTAACAGTAATATTGTAATAGAAAAAAAGAATCTATGGTGGTGGGTGGTGGGTGAGTGTTCGCATATATAATGCCTACCTTCGCGGCGACTCTTTTGCCAACGCAAATAGACGGAATACTCATGCACACAAATCACACACTAGTTACCTATGATCTGCTACAAATTAACACAAACACTAAATCACTAAATATAAATAGTTCTTTTATTTCAACTTCAAATGCGATAGATTTAAAGTTAGGAGTTTTTTTTACGAGTATTTTGGATCCATCAATATACAACGTCAAATCAGGTTCCAAAAGTCAGTAACTTGTTTTACGGCAAAAAAAATGAAATAAGTCATTGCTCTCTTGTTTCAAGTTTGAATGCGATGAGTTCGAAACTATTTACTAACTCTTGAAGAGTTCTTTCTCTACACAGTTAAGATCATCAGCAAATGAAGTCAAATTGCATATCGAAACTAAGTTTGGAACTAATTTGAAATATCATGAGAAGATTTAATTTAGAGTATCAATCTAAAACAAATGAAAGATGAGAGACCAATTTAAAATTTACCCATATATAAGAGACCAATTTAAAACTTTGGCCTAAATTAAATATCTCTTGCATTACAATTATAAAAAATACGGAATATTAAAAAAAACATTTGAGTGGATGAACCATATACCAAACTAGTGTGCTAAATTTAATAAAATATTATAAATTTAAAATAAATTAAAGTTATTTTTATTATATTTATAGTAAAATTTAATTTTTCTAATTTTTACTTTATTTTAATTGTAATTTTTTTAATTAAAATTGTGGGAAGTTAATCTCACATTCTCACCCACTATTTTATCTCTCCCACTATATATCCATATGTTTATTTTTTGTATTTTTATACTTTTTAATTATATTATTTTTGACCGACCATAAAGGTCTTGAGACATATATTATAGTATAAATATAGATATAGACATATAAAGAATTTCACTTATTTTTTCATACACAAAATAGTCTAATATAGAATTATAGATAGTTAGTCTACCAAAAAAAAGAATTATAGATAGTTTATGTTAACTTAGTTCATTATCTATTTCTATGTTTCATGAGAACTTCACACATTAAAGTTTCAGAATCCTTGTGTGCTTGGGCCATGCCTTGTGGTGATCATTTCAAAAGCCCTGCATTGGTGGGAACTAAATATATGTTTGAATTTATTGTAAATTATCAATTTAGCTTTTGAATTATATGGATATTGTTAGCTTAATCATTAGATATTTAAAAATAATTGATTTAACTTTTGAAAATTCATGACTTTGCATATTGCAATTTAATCTCTCTAAATACTAAATTATATAATGGTAAAATTTTCATGAGAGAATTAATTTACAATGAATCATGAGTTTTAGTGGACTAAATCAAATATTTCGAAAAGATCTCAAAAACTTATTAAGTGATAATATCTATCTATATATCGTTTAGTCTTTAAATTTATATAAGTAATCATACAAACTATTTGAATACAACCTGTGTTAGGTTTATATTTTCTCTACATTTTTTTAGATTTATAGAGAGAAAGGAAAAAGAAAAGAGATAAAGAGAAAAAATATAAGTTATATTATTATTTTTTAAAATTCACATTGTTTTTTTTTTTCTCTTTAAATCCACAAGAAATATAGAAAAGAGAATTTTAAAAAATTCAATTCTTTTATAAACAAAACATCCAAACTATTTGAGTACCACCTGTGGTTGGCGATTTCTCATCGATCTTTGGTAAAAAAAAAAAGAACAAAATAAATAAATGTGTAAATATGTAATTTGGTAATTTTTTTTGGCCTGTTAATTTGGTCTTTGAAAGGTTCAAGATTTGACAGTTCAATTTCTAAAAATCTAATCTATTTTAATTTATCCACTTTAGCTTTTAAAAGTTATATAAACCGTATGATTTAATTCTTTTAAGCCTATTATACATTAGGGATTAACTTATAATAAGGACAAAATTTTTAAATATATATTGATTCTATAACTTTTAGAAATTAAACTTTTAAGGATTAAACTGTTAACCAATATATCTTTTAAGGACTCAATTATATGTTTACCCATAATTTCACAAAAATTAATATGTAGAGAGAGAGAGAGGAAGGGAATAATTAGAATGCCATGCTGTGTTGGTGTGTTGTGATCGCAATTCACAAATAATCACATGCCCATGTTTTGCGGAGAGTACAGTATTATAGTGTGTGTGAGTGAAAGTTGAGGAAGTATTTTGGCAATTTGTAAGATTTGGCATTATGGGTAGCTGTAGATTATGTGGTATTACTCACATTCATGCTGGCTCTACTCTTCCATTTTCTTTATTTCAGGTCGGAATCTCAAGAAATTCCCCTCACCCCAAAATATATAAACAATACCCTAGCTATTTAATTTCATTTCTTAATTTTTTAATTTTTTTGAAAAATATAATAGGAAAATATATAGGAAGGAAGTAAAACAGATCCTCTCCTTCATCAAACTATTGCTAGATAGTAGATACAATGATACAAATATATACTTGTCCATGGTGTACTACCAGCAACTAGTGATTAATTCAACTGATTGGTTATTTTGGATTTTTAATTATTTGTTTTGAAAATTAATTATATATTTTAGGAAGAAAGATGCAATCAGTAATTAAATTATAAAAAATTGGTCAAAGTTCACTTTTGGTCTCATAACTTTTACTCAGGTCTCAGTTTTGTCCTATAACTTTTTTTGTGCACTTTTGGTCCCATATATCTTTGCAAAAAATTGTATATATGATCTCGTATCACTTTTGGTCTCATATCTTTTGGTCAGGTTGCAAAATTTGTCTCATATTTTTGTAAAAAATTTTACCGTCAATCCCACATAGCCCAAAGATATGAGACCAATTCTACACATAACTCAAAGATATAGGACCAATTATGCAACTTGACCAAAAGATATGAGACCAATTCTGTAATCTAACTCAAAGATATGAGACCAAAAAAGTGCAATATCGCGGATCAAATCTATAACCTGAGCAAAAGATATGGACCAAAAGTGCAATAAAATAAAGTTGTGAGATCAAATTGAGACTTGAACAAAAATTATGGGACTAAAAGTGCACTTTAGCCTAGAAATTTTTATTTTTGTTTAGTCTGACAATATATATATATTACCATTAGATCATTTAAAAGTATATGAATATATTAAAACCAATATTAAACAGAGTGTTTGTGCTTGGGGGCTTCCAAGTTCCAACAACGAGAGAAGGGGGAAAACAGAAAACATGAATATAAATGGGCAAGATAAGTAGATTCGTCAATTAGGGAGGTTAGATAGGCAAGATAAGTAGATTTGTCAACCCGAAGGAGGATCTAATGGAGGTTAGATTCGTCAATTAGGGAGTTTTTATCACATTTTTCATAGTTTTCATCTAAGGTTTCTATGTCTTTGGTTAGATGATTTGATTCTTTGTGATTAAAGATATTGACTTGAGTTTGAGAGATTGTTCTTGATTGTTTTTTCATGTCTTCTAGTTTTAATTATTTACGCTTTGGTTGAAATGATTTAATTACAATTAATTGTATGAACCCTCTTCATAATTTATTTTAGGGTAAATTATACTTTGGTATAGACCGATTCCACTTTGATACTCCTTTCTTTCAAAAGTAAAATTTTAGTACCCCTATTCTATTTGTTGTTAGCACTTTGATACCCAAAACTCTTTTTCCTTACTTTTTTAAGAAAAAAAAGCACATGCAGGTTATGTGCATAGTAAAAAACACGAAGTCCATCCTCCTAAACGCAGACATGATTCAGTCTAAAAAAACACAATATCTCCTGCCTTGAAGTACATACTAAATCGTGTTTTTTGGAGGTTGAATTGTGAAATTTGAGTTTAGTATGGTGGATTTCATGTTTTTGATCAAGCACATAACCTGAACGTGCTTTTTTTACGTTAAGAGGTAGTGGAAAAAAGATTTTGGGTACCAAAGTACTAACGACGAATAGGACAAGGCACCAAAATGTCACTTTTGAAGTAACAAGGTACCAAAGTGAAACTGGTTCATACCTCAGGATACCAAAGTGCAATTTACTCTTATTTTTATTATGAGTTACCCATATCTTAATCTTTTGTTTATACTCATTTCTTTGAGACTGTTGAATGTTAATTATGATTGTATCTTGGTGTATGTTATAGTTAGGTCAATATTCTAGGTTTTGAGGTTTCTTAACTACTTTAGAAAGTAGTTTATGCATGATAAATTTCCGTCATCTTTTGTGAGTTAGGAAAGTCGAGGTTAGATCAATCCAAGGGGCCCTTTTCACATATTTGTTCATCGGTAGTTAATTAGCATAGTTTACTTTGTTCACATTGTAGTTTTGTCTTAACTCAATCAATTCATCGCTTTTGACACGTTTTTGTGATAACTTCCCCAATAAACATTAGACATTCAAGAGGTTCCAACAAGTGATACGACCTACGGTTAAGCCATTGTAGTACATAGATAGTATTATTTGATACACCTCATGATAGGTGATATCACTAACGACCAGGTTGAATACAAAACTGCCATCGCTGATGTCAAGATGGTGCAAAACTTGGGAGCAGTCAAGGCGTACCTTTTGATGAATTCTCAATTGATCGCCAACCAATTATTAGGAGCCTATGAAGTGAGAGAACAAAAAATTCTCCAGTATAAAGAAAAGTTCAAAGAAACTTTGGAAAAATCAAAGGAATTCGTCATCTACCATGTCTCCCGTAATGAAAACACCCGAGTTGATGAATTATTGAAACTGGCATCTTCCAAATCAATAACACGGCAATCAATTGTAAAACAACCTTGGACTCCCTTGTTATCGCCTTGCCCGATTCAGTAAGGGCCTTAACTGCCTCTAGTCCTTGGTAAGAACCCATCAAGAAGCATCTCTGAATACGAGAGTTGTCAACCAATCCTATAAAAGCAAGAACATTTACACAACGATCAACAACCTTTTTCATACAGAGCGAAGACCTTTATAAAAAGGAATTCTTCTACCCATCCCTCATATGTATAATGCAAGAAGAAGCCAATTGTGTCATCAATGAAATACACAAGGATTTATGCTAAAGCCATCAAGACAAACAATTCACATATTAGAAAATTCTCAAAGCAAGTTATTTTTGGCCCATAGCATTGAAGAATGTTGGGAGGGACCCTATAGATTAAGGGAAGTCCTCCCACATAGCGCTTATTTCTTAGAATGTAATAACAATCGCCTCCTTCCTAATTCATGGAATGTTGATAATCTCTTATCATACTTTGTATGAAATCTTGTAACAAAAACTCTGCAAATTAATAAATATTTTGTAATGTAAGCGAAAATATAGTTATATTTAATTTCACACATATCAATAAATATTGTCGCAAAACAAAAAGGAGGTCCCCTGAGAAAAGAAGTACAATTATAGAGCTGCAACAAGAACTTTATACACAAACCACCTTCTTAACCAATAGCAAGGGTTAAAGGCAAATGCCACCCACCTATTCGAACTAAAATGAGGGACTCTTCAACTAACAACGAGATATCTTGAAAACGATCTCCTTGTTAAGGGATAGTAAAGTAAACTTAACCCCCACTCTAGAAAAAAAGCATGCCAATGTATGCACAAACAAGGCAAGAAACACCAGAAAGTGACAAAGAGTCGTCAACTACATATTATTCAATATCAATAGTCTGATCGTTACAAGCATTAAGGAAATAAATTACAAAAGACATCCCCCACCCCCACCCGCGCCCAACTAAAAAGACACAAAAATCATCATAGGATAGTCAAGACCTCTTAGCACATTGCCGCCTAATGATCAAAGGGGCATCCTCACCATCATTGCCATAATTTGTAACCCTCCCCACTAACTAGGTCTAACTTGGTCTATCATGACAGATGGTTGTATATCCCTCACAGTCATTCCTCGAATACCTTTGTATTTGAAAGAGTTGAAACATTGGTCAAGAATGGATAGCCCATCCAATGCACCATCCATGTGGAAATGGCTCTAACCACCAAGCAATTCCATTTGTAGCCAGTTTTGCAATCAAGCGCTCGAGTTGACTGATGCAATTGTACCAAGTTGATAGAACCTAGGAGGAGATTAGGGAAGAATACTCAGAGGAGAGTCTCCATTCTTGAGAGGGAGAGAGAGAGAGAATCATAATAGAGAAAGAAAGAGAAATGAAAATTTTTGAATAATACATAACATAACTTTCTAATAATACCCTACAACATATATTAAAAGTTTTTCCTAAAACTACCACATAACATAACAGTACACCACAGTATTCAGAACTACGAATATAATAATTATAAAATAAAATACTAACTATTATTATTAGTCTTCCCTCTCCTATAATAAGTTAAGAAAGGCTTTTATAAGGTCTTGGAATGCTAACATTAACCCCCCCTTTTCGAAAATAGCCTTGTCCTCAAGGCGAAATGACGGAAACTGAGCAGCAATCAAATCATACTCTTCCCAACTTGCTCCCTCCAAAGGCTTGTCCTGCCATTTAACTAAATTTCCAACACTGAATTTGAATCTCCCACCCATCGATGAGATAGCACATTTGATGGAAAAACCCGGAATTCATAATCCGCTGAAATCGGAAGAGGGGATGGAAACTGTGGCAGCGGGCCAATAGTTTTCTTTAACAACAAAATATGGAAAACTGGATGTATTTTAGTAGAATCTAGAAGTTAAAGTTCATAAGTAACTTTACCAATGTGTCTTTTAACTCGATAAGGTCCAAAATACCTTGGAGATGATTTCTGAATTTTATTGAGTCAGAGAGCGTTGTTTGAAGGATTGTAGTTTAAGAAAAACCAAATCTCCAGGTTGAAACTCCAATTCCCGACGTGCAAAATTTGATTGTGCTTTCATTTTGTCCTAAGCACGGTGAAGATTGGCACAAATCAGCTTAAGATGTTCATCCCTTTGAGTTAATTGATCAGCCAAATCTGAAATCTTTGTCTCCCCATGAATAAAAGATTGTAAAATAGGAGGATCTCTACCACACAACACTTTAAAGGGAGTAGAACCAATAGCAAAATGAAAACTAGTGTTGTAAGAATATTCATCCCAACATAAGTATTTATACCAAGACTTTGGTTGTTCATGAGCAAAACATCTCAAATAATTCTCCAAACATCTATTCAAAACTGCAGTTTGACCATCCATTTGAGTGCGATAAGCTGTACTCATTCAAAGTTTGGTTTCATGAAGTCTGAATAACTCTTTCCAAAAAGCACTCAAGAAAAGGGGATCCTGTTGGGATTTGCCTCTAGTAGCTGCACGTTGAGTCATTCTTGATTTAAGGAATTAGTTGAATTTTGAATTATTAGAATTAGATTTCATTCAGTCAAGATTGTTTCCTATTTTGTTTCTTTTTATTTTCTGATTTAGTGGGATGTTATTCACTAGCCAGTAGTTGCTAATATTTAGGGATTAAGTTTTTTCTTTTTTAATTTATTGTAATTATTTGAAGTCTTTAAATATCCTTAATAAAGATTGAATAAAATAGAATTCCCTCAAATTTGCTTCGGTCGTATCTTTTTCTCTTTCTCTTTCTTGCTCTCAGTTCTCTTTGATAAAAAACCTACAATTGGTATCAAAGCTATTTTCTTGAGAGACTTAAGGGAAGCGTGTTGCTCTTTTCTCTCTATGAATTTAGAAACACCATTCACAGCACTAGCACCACCAATCTTCAATGGAGTGGGCTACCATGTTTTGGCAGCAAGAATGGAATCACACATGGAGGCAAATGATCTATGGGAAGCTGTTGAGGAGGATTATGAATTTCATCCCTTGCCTGCAAACCCAACTATGGTGCAAATTAAGAATCACAAGGAGAAGAAAACAAGTCAAAGTCTAGAGCTACTTTATTTGCAACAGTTTCATCAACTATTTTCACCCAAATTATGTCTCTAAAATCGGCTAAAGCCGTTTGGGATTATCTTAAATTGGAGTATGAAGGAGATGAACGAATTAGAGGCATGAAAGCACTGAACTTGAGAAGGGAATTTGAACTACAAAAGATGAAGGAATCAAAAACCATCAAAGAGTACCCTGACAGACTCCAAAATATAGTTAATCAGGTAAGACTTCTTGGTACTGGATTCAATGATTCTCGGATAGTTGAAAAACTTCTTATTACTGTGCCTGAACATTTTGAAGCAACAATAACCACCCTAGAAAATACTAAGGACTTGTCTAGTTTCACCTTGGCAGAGTTATTAAATGCATTACATGCACAAGAACAAAGAAGAATTATGAGAGAAGATAAAGTTGTTGAGGAGGCATTGATTGCAAAACATCAATATTGTGGTAAGGGAAATTACCCTCCTTGCAAGCACTGTGGCAAAAAGGGTCATCATCCTAATAAGTGTTGGAGGAGACTAGATGCAAAGTGCAACAAATGCATTTAACTTGGATATGAAGAGGTGATTTGTAAAAATCAACCATATGCAGATGCACAAGTTATGGAAGAAGAGGAGGAGGATCATCTCTTTGCAGCCTCATGTTTCCCAGGAGACAATAACTTCGGTGATTACTGGTTAATTGATAGTGGTTGTACCAATCACATGACTCATGATAAGACCCTCTTCAAGGAATTAAAGCCAACAACGATCAACAAAGTCAAAATTGGAAATCATGAATCTATTACTTTCAAAAGTGTTGGAACCATTGCCCTTCCAACTTGTTCAGGTTCAAAGACAATTTCTAATGTGTTATATGTGCTTGGAATTAACATCAACTTGCTTAGCGTTGGCCAACTTTTGGAAAATGATTTTAGATTGGTCTTTGAAGAGAAGTGTTGCATAATCAAGGACCCTAATGACCAAGAGTTGATTAAAGTAAACATGAGAAGCAAAAGCCTTTCATAGAATCCACTCGAGGAGGAGCAAACCATATCTTATTTGGTCAAGGAAAAAAATGATCAAAAACAAATTTTGGAAATCAAGGAGTTGCCCACCATTGATAGACAAAAACCGTCACAAAAAATGAATTTCATTGGAGAAAGATGCGTGTTTCGAAATAAGCTCAATGCTAATGGCTCAATCAACAAACACAAAGAAAGTCGTATGGTGAAAGAGTCTTCTCCAATTCATGCACAAAGAAGTAATGAAGGTGTTGATACAATTCTCAAGTGCAATAATAAAGACCAGCTTGCTGATTTGCTTACCAAGTCTTTACTAGTTAACAAGTCTATGAAACATTTGAAGCTTGCAGCAATTGAAGCAAGGAGGAGTGTTGGGATTTGCTTCCAATAGCTGAACGTTCAGTCATTCTTGATTTTAGGAATTAGTTGAATTTTGAATTATTAGAATTAGATTTGATTTAGTCAAGATTGTTTCCTGTTTTGTTGCATTTTACTTTTTTGATTTAGTGGGATGTTATTCACTAGCCGGTAGTTTCTAATTTTTAGGGATTTTGTATTTTCTTTTTTAATTTATTGTAATTATTTGAAGTCTTTAAATATCTTTAATGGAGATTGAATAAAATATAATTCCCTCAAATTTGCTTCTCTTTCTTGCTCTCTTGGCAAAACAAAACAACCACTGATTTAACAGTAAAAGGATGAGATAATGCTATAGAATGTCATATTTACTCAAGCGATCCACCACAACCAAAATAGTTACAAAACCATGAGATTTAGAAAGTCCAACAATAAAATCCACGGAAATGTCTTCCCAGACCTACTTTGGAATAGGAAGTGGTTGCAATAATCCCAGCAAAGCCAAAGTTTGATACTTAAATCGCTGACCAATGCCAGAATGCAGCACAAAGACCTTCACATCCTTCTTCATATTAGGCCAATAAATAGTAACAGAAAGACTTTTTAAAGTCTTCAAGAATCCCCAATGACCACCTGAAAAACTTGAATGTGCTTCTTCTAAAAGCTTTGTGTGAAATAGCCCATGACAAGGAATAATCAACCGATCATTATAGAAGAGTTTTCCATTAACCAATGAAAAGGGAAGGAGACCTCTAGGGTTGGTTAACAATTTCTCCAACAACTCCTAAGTATAAGGGTCATTCTGTAAGGCTTCATCAAATTCCAAGAAATCCAAGGGAACCGGTAAAGTGGGGAATTCAACATGTTGAAGCAATCTAGAAAGCGCATCAACTTCTGAATTTTCTTTTCCAGCCTTATACACAATAGTAAAATCAAACGGAAAGAGCTTCATAACAAATCCTTGTTGCTCATCGGTAGTAATACGCTGCTCCCAAAGATATTTTAAACTAAAATTATTTTGTCTTGACAATAGAATGCCTCCCAAACAAATAATGATGCCAATGTTTGGTAGTAAGAACTACAACCAAAAACTCCTGATCATAAGCAGACTTCAAACAATTAGAGAAGGAAAATTCTTTGCTAAAGAAAGCAATAGGATGATCATTTTGAACCAAAGCAGCCCCAACACCCATCATTAAAGCATCACATTCCACTACAAAAGTTTTTGAAAAATTAGGCTATCTCAAGATAAGAACTGATGAAAGAGCATGTTTTAATTGTTGAAAGGCACTTTCAGCCGCTGGATTCCAAACAAAGGCATTCTTCTTAGTCAAATATATTAGAGGACGAGCTACAACACCATAATTTTTCACAAAGTGGTGATAATACCTTGATAAACCAAAAAATCCACATAGCTCTTTAACATTCACTGAGGCGGGCCATTTTAGAACTTATTTCCCCTTATCATCATCCACATCAACTCCTTTAAAAGAGATCACATGACCCAAAAAAGGAACAATGGATTGTCTAAAAAAACACTTCTTAAGATTAGCATAAAAGGAGGTTGAAGTTAAAGTGTGCAATACAGTTGTCAAATGATCAACATCTTTTGCTTGTGAAGAACTATAAACCAAAATATCATCAAAGAATACCAAGACAAACTTCCTCAAAAATGACTTAAAACGATAATTCATAGCAGCTTGAAAAGTACCCAGCGCATTAGTCAAACCAAACGATATCAAAATAAATTCATAGTGGCCAGAATAAGTACATAAAGCAATTTTAGGTATATTAGCAGGATTAATTCTAATATGATGGTAGCTTAACCTAAAATCAATATTGAATATGCTTCTTCTAAAAGCTTTATGCGAAACAGCCCGTGACTAGGAGCAATGAACCGATCATTATAAAATAGTTTGCCATTAAGCAATGAAAAGGGAAGGAAACCTTTAGGATTGGTTGACAATTTCTCCAAAAACTTCTTAGTATATGGGACATTTTGTAAGGCTTCATCCAATTCCAAGAAATCCAAGGGTATTGGTATGACCAAAGTGAGGAATTCAACATGTTGAGGCAATCTAGAAAGTGCATCAACTTCTGAATTTTCGTTTCCAGCCCAATACACAATAGTAAAATCAAACAGAAAGAGCTTCATAACCAATCTTTGTTGTTCATTCGTAGTAATACACTGCTCCGAAAGATATTTTAAACTAGGGTAAAATGCATTTTGCTACTCTGTGGTTAAGGGCAAATCCACTTTGGTACCCCGAAAGACAAAAGTTGACACTCGAGACCTTGAGGTTTGCTCCGTTACCACTTTGGTACCCTGAGCTTTTTTTTTCGTCAATATTTGACTAAAGTGCCAATGTGGCTCAATCCTAGTCATTGGTTTCTATTACATCTTAGCCGTTAATTTTCATCACATCTTAACCGTTGATTTCTTTTCAATCTTAACCCTCGGTTTATATTTCAAGGATAAATACTCATTTTAGTCCTCAAACTAAGGGTAAGTTTCATTTTGGTCATAAAATTATTTTTATGCTATTATTTATCTTCAAATTTTCACATTTATTCTATTTTAGTCCCAAAACATGATTTTATCAAGTTTTGATCATTTAATTAGGGACCAAAATAAGATTTTGACCAAAAAAATAGGAATGAAGCATCAATGAAATACAACGCCTCAAAACTTCATGTTCTTCCTTCTCATCCACAGTTCCAGATGGGTGAGTTTGAATCGGAGAAGAGAAAAAATGGACCAAACCACCGATAGATTCACAATTTGTGGCAGCCTCAAAAAAGTACCGAGCATATGCCTCCAATATTCACCAAATTTTAGGTCTTACATCTCATTCTCTCCCTCTCAATCTGAAAGCAAAATTGGGATTTCACAAACCCTTCCTCTTTCACCAAATTTGCGGCTGCACCGTTGTCGACAAGCTCGAGAAGAATCTCCAACTTATCCCTCACCACGTCAAAGCTTTCAGAATGACTTTTCACCGATTCGAAAACACGTCGTCGAGCTCCGTCTAATACGAATTAGCCTACACAGAAGCCAAAGAAGGAATGAAGAAAGAAAATAGGGTTTACAAACTTTGGCTAACTTAGTGGTAAGATTGGGTTAAGGTGATCAAATTTATGGTCCTTTTCTTATCCTTTTTTTTGATTCCTTGGCTTCGTCATTAGAATCTGGTTCATGTGTGTGTGTGACCTTTTTATTTCGACTGATTTGGTTGGACAGAGATTTTATAGGAAATATGATTTTTATTTGGTCTCCACACCATTTTACTTTTATTTTGAGATTCTTATTATTATGCCATACAGACGAAGGGATAGTGACCGGACACCCGTAGTAAGGTGTCACGGAGCAATCAAGTTTAATTATACTTGAGCCTCGCAAGTATAACTATATTTATTAAAATATAGTATAGATGCTCACCCAAGGTCGAACTCTCACGGAACTCAATGTGATGAGGTAAGAAGAATTGTGACGAAGGCTATCACTTCTATTCTTGAGGGTTGTCACGATTTAATATATCTTAATGAGTCAAAACAATACTTTAGAGAAAACCCTAGAGATGGACTATCATAGTTCGTTGATCATAAAGATTAGATAATAAATATAGAATTACTTTTCTATGTTGGAACATGCATTTAAACTATAAACACAATCAATCAAACAATAGAGAGGATACAAGTCAGGATTGATAACTCATCCAAGACTGGATTCATGAGCTATTTGCCAAAGCTCTTCGAGACAATCTATATTATTGTCATATTGGAACAATAAACAAACATATTTATATATATATCAAAGGCGCTCCTAATATGCAAATAAGATATTTTAAACCACCCTTTAGCAAACCCTAAAGAGCTACTTCGTTAATCGTGAGAGAGACAGAGTCCAGGAATGTCAAGGTCCCATTACTTTAACAAAATATGATCTACTACTTATATATAACGAACTTTAACAAGTACACTTGAAAGAGTTTGTCATACCTCATAAATGCAACATCAACATCTGGACTTAACAACGAGACATGGTGAACTCAAGTCACATCCTTGAGGCATTCCTCAAGTATCTACCTACTTAGTTACTCATGCTCTAGGATGAGAACTATTCTATTCTAAAGAGAGAATTGGAGTTTTCTTCGTGAAATTGGTGCTCTGAGCGTAGAATGACGACCTTTATTTATAGTGTGGAGTAGTGTGCTTGATCCGCAAGTCAAGGGAGAAAATCACCTCTAGGCCGTGGGTTGAGCCGGTGGCCCAAATCAACAGCGCAGCGAAATATCTGCAATATTTCGATTATATCTTCATATCTTGAATCGTGGACGTGCAAAACATACTCTACTGCTTTGGATTATTCTGAGCCGCGAGATTTCCAATCTGAGCCGCTGGCTCAAAGAGGCGGCGCAGATCCAGAGTGAGAACAATTCTCAAATTTCGAAACCAATCAAGGAAATTTGTCCCATTCAACTTATCCTTCTCAAGGATAGATCGCAGTGATAACGCTGAACTATTGTTTGCCATTGATTCTACAATTAAGATATGAAAGTTAATTAGCAAAAAAGTCCACCATTTTATAAAACCCAGCAAAATTATTATTAGTGGCTAAGATCCATATTTCACCAAAGTTTACCGTCGCTTGGGCGATCATGCACCCTTAGGTTATTTAGGTAGGTAACTCTTTACCAATCACATCACATGTGACTCTTAGATCTTTATGGGACTGTATCATCATATGATACTTATTATGGCATGTTTATCCCATGTAATGCCTTGAGGTCCAAATCCGATTTGATAACCCCATTAAGTCACACAATAAAACTTGTGAATGGCCAAATACAAAACAATGAGGCAAAAGTCCAACCTTATATCATCAAGGCCCATTAAACACGTGTAGCTTGGGCTTGTTGGAGATTGTGCCCTAGGGCCAATCATTTTATAAATATGTTTTGAACATATTAATTAATTAATTTATGGAGATAAATTAATGGTTATCATATTATTAGTATGTTTACTATGATAACAATCCTTGATTAATTATATAATAATTAATCTAAAACTGTCCCTGGTCGATCATTCACGTGGGAACGTAAATGAACTAAGACCAGCATGACCTCGGTGTATAGAGATACATGCACTAGATGCTTATCAAGAGTCATGGTGCGATTATGTAAGGGTTACAAGTTGCTGGACCGACCCGGAGAGTCCTGCATGGGTTTAGTCATAAGCGAGCCTCTCCTGTACACCTGTCACGATAGCCTTAGACCTGAGGTCTTGACTATTCCGGCATTGTAGTTGTCAAACTTTGGCCTAGTCCAACGTTACCCGTAGCAGGGTAGCCATACAGGCTAGGTACGGGTTTGGTTGATTGCTGTGCAAAGGAATGTGGTTGACCAAGATGGGATTTTGTCCCTCATTGAGATGAGAGATATTTAACTGGCGCCCTCGATGAGTCTGTCCAAGAAATGCGTGGCCACGCTGGAAATTGGGACTAACTCAGGAAATAGAGAAAGTTATGGTTTGGATTATGGATGACATTCCCGTGCCTGATCCATGACCAAAATATCGTGAGACAATAGGAATTATGCCAATGTGGTATTTAGGTTAAAATCGTTAAAAACGTTAAAGCGATAACTCGCGTGTTTTGGGTAGTCGTGATGGCTTGCTAGAGTCCGCTCACGACTTGTGAGTCATAAGATGACTTTCTGCCAACTTCACGTTAGGCCTGCTGGGTCACACATGAGCAGGATCAAGATGCTAATTTT
>QANZ01048544.1:0-22106 GCA_003254925.1 Chamaecrista fasciculata
ATATGATAACCATTAATTTATCTCCGTAAATTAATTAATATGTTTCAAAACATATTTATAAAATGATTGGCCCTAGGGCACAATCTCCAACAATAGATTGTTTTGGGCATAACGTTGATCACTGCTCCTAGATCCAACAGTGCTCCATTGATTATAGCTCTCCCTATCATGCAAGGAATGGTGAACGAACCAGGGTCCTTGTGTTTTGTAGGGTTGGTCGCGTGGAGACGCGGACCGTAAAACTAGTTTCTGAGGTATGCTTGGTGGTCACCCTGTGGAGACAAGAAAGACACCAAATGGGACTGGGTCCCCACTGATGTTCCGACAGTGATATATACTCAGACGTTATCACCTTGAGATGGTGATGTCAAGATATGTAAAGAAGCAGTTGAGGATAATGTTGCCGATCCTCTTACGAAACCCCTAGCACGGGTCTTACATGAACACCATGTAATGTCAATGGGGATTAGACACATTAATGGATGTTCCTAGTGTAGGAACAGTTTGATTAATGATTGTACCTAGTGCAAGTGGGAGTCTGTTGGAGATTGTGCCCTAGGGCCAATCATGTTATGTATATGTTTTGAACATATGTTTGATTAATTTATTGTTGATAAATTATGTCGTTATCATATTATTAGCATGTTTACTATGATAGCAGTCCGTGATTAATTATATGATAATTAGTCTAAACAGTCCCTGGTCGCTCATTCAAGTGGGAACTTGAAATGAACTAAGACCAGCATGACCTCGATGTATAGAGTTACATGCACAAGATGCTTTTCGAGAGTCATGGTGCAATTATGTTAGGGGTTACAAGTTGCTGGACTGACCCGGAGAGTCTTGCATGGGTTTTAGTCATGAGCTAGCCTCTCCTGTACACCTGTCACGATGCCCTTAGACCTGAGGTCTTGACTATTTCGGCATTGTAGTTGTCGAACTTTGGCCTAGTCCAACGTTGCCCGTAGCAGGGTAGCCATACAGGCGAGGTACGGGTTTGGTTGATTACCGTGTTGAGGAATGTGGTTGACCAAGATGAAATTTTGTCCCTCATTAAGATGAGAGATATTTAACTGGGCCCCTCGATGAGTCTGTCCAAGGAATGTGTGGCCACACAGGGAATTGAGACTAACTCAAGAAATCGAGAAAGTTATGGTTTGGATTAAGGATAACTTTCCCGTGCCTTATCCAGGACCAAAATATCGTGTGACAATCGGGATCAAGACAAGGTGGTACTAAGGTTAAGTCGGTTGGCGTTAAAGCGATAAACTCACGTGTTTTGGGTAGTCGTGATGGCTTGCTAGAGTCCGCTCTCGACTTGTGAGTCATGGAGATGACTTGCTGCCCACTTTACGTGAGGCCTGTTGGGTCACACATGAGCAGGATCTAGACACTGCTTAAGGGACACGAATTAGGGTTAATTCGTGAGTCACTCCGGTGACACAATTTAATACATAACTGAATGTCTGGGACATGAAGTCTTGTCTTAAATAAAATCTACGTTTGAGATATTTAAATTTGTGGGACAAGTTTAAATATATTAATTGTTAAATAGTTAATTGGATTAATCTATTTACAATTATAATATTAGGGAATAATAAATTAGATAAGGTTCCTAAAAGTTAGGAGATTGTTGATTTATTAAATTCACTAATATTAAGATAATTGGTTGAGGGTGGCGCCTCATATAGGTGATTTTAATTAATGAAAATGTTTTGTTAATTAAAGTCATGACTTGGATTTGAATTTGAATTCAAGATTTGATTTTGATATTCAAGATTCAAAATTTGAATTAAAGATATTATGGTAATATTTTAATTCAATATTGTTGGAAGATAATAGGTTGGTTATAACTTCCTAAGAGTTAGGATTGTTATTTTGCTTTATTAAATTCCAAGAAAAATAGAGGGGAGATGGCGCATGGCATTGTGGGTCCAAGGGAAGATTTGATCTTCCATTTGATTTTCAAAGATTGCATTTTAAATTAAAATTAAGATATTAAGGTAATATTTTAATTAAGAGTTCAAGTCCTAAAATTGTGATATTATTGTAATCTCATAATTTTATAATTTGATAATCCACTAATTTAGGGAAACCCTAAATTATAATTATCAAATTTTCCCAAACTATATAATTTAAAGGAGCAAGTCGACTTTAGCATGACACACACAAACAAGTGAGTTTTTGACTTCTTGTGAGAGAAGAGAGCAAAAGTCGACTAACCCTAAACCTAGAGAGAGAAAGTCGAACTTCTCCAAGAGACAGAGAGAGAATTCGACTTGTCCCAAAAACTAGGGTTGTGAGAGAGAAAACAAGAAAGAGTTCTTGTTTGTTGCGCCACCTAGAGTCTTGGTTCAAGAATTGTTCTTGAACACCAAGAACCGTAGATTGGAGTCCCGAGTTATTTTGGAGAAAAGAACTGAAGGCTAGCACCTTGGTGTCATCAAACTGTTCGTGTGGATCACCGGCAGAGAAAAGACGCTTGGAGTGGACTTCTTTGAATTGCAGCATTTTCAAACCCTTCGATTGAATTGAGGTATGCTTCTTCCTTTTCTGGTTTAAACTCAATTGGTGGATCCTGTAGGAAATCACAAAGCATTGCGTTTTTTTTCTTTTTTTTTTCTTCTTCCGCTGCGCTCGGCTCTGTGATTTCCCAACATTAACTTCTAATTTTCCAAATAAGTCCACTAACTCCTTATCCTTCTTTTGCTCTAGTTGTTCCTTAGTCATTATATGGGAGCTTGGAAAGGGCAGATCTTCTACTTTAGTTTCCAATTGCTTTTTGGCAGGGGTTTCTTTCTTATAGTTAAAACCAAAGAAGAATTGGACATACCTAGGATGTTTCTCTATTATGGCTCTAAAGTCTTCATGCCTTTCTTCTTTGATCTCTATCAGCTCTTTCTCAGGTTCAGGTTCTTGAATGGCTTGGGTAGGGTTTCCTATTGGTTTGTTTCTTCTAACAGTGATGGCATGAACTTCCTTTGAACTACTAGGGGTACTTACGTTATTTACTAGAGCGTGGAAACTTTCCTCAGTCTCGGTCAGTCGGACGACTGCCGCTTCAAGATCATCGTGCTTTTTCCTCATGATGCCCATTTCTCTAGAAAGAAGATCAATCCTATTTCCCAAGTCTTCAAATTTATTCGTGGTTCGCGCTTCGGATTCTTCAAACTTTCTTATGAGGAGTTGAGCGTCAGTCTCGGTCGAAGAGAAATTGTCTTTAAGGTGCTGGAGTGTTAAAATGTTGGTTATAAATTGTATTTCCAACTCCCGACCTATATCTATTATCGTATTTTTGTTCTCTCCTAGGAAATTGACTAGGGCCTTGGTTATACATGGCCGACACTTCCTCATATTGATGGGGGCATTCCCTACTTTCATGTGATCGTGAATCACACACGGAACAACGGACGGTCATCAGAGCTAATGGTTTGGGTGAAGCGGCTAACTTGGCGTTCATTTCTCTGACAGCTATGGTTAGACTGTCCATGTCTGAAGCCAACTTCTCCATCATCGGGTCTGAATCTGCTGCTACTATTCCCTTCACTGCACGACTACGTCTTCTACGATTTTCTCGCTTGAGAGCGATTTCCTTGATTAAGTCCCATGCGATTTCTACATCCAACTTAGTAATGGATCCATTAGACGCGGCATCAATTTGATAGGCCTCGTCGTCCAGGAGTTCACTACAAAATTATTCCACTATTTGCTCCTCAGTATATTGATGATTAATGGAGATGAGCGGCTATAGCTTCCAAACCCCTATGAAGTACTGTGACCTCTATCTCAAGAGAAGACTGATGAGGAAGAGTGACCGGGCTTAATAAAGCTTGGACAAGTTCAGGAAATTCTGTAATACTATGCGTAGGAACAGAGTAGTTTTGAGGAATATCTTCCTCTGGATCTTTCTCCTCCGACTCACTATCCAAAATAGCAATAATACAAGGAGCGGATATACAAACAACATCTACAACCCCTACAAAGCTAGAAGCGCTCTCTACTGAGCGGTCTAAAGGAGGTGGAAATACCTCTTCAAGACGAACAAATCGGCAATCAGGGAGAAGCTCCTCGGATGGTTCCATAAACACACCTGCTTAACTTGTCAAGGCATAAATGGTGCTTGGAAACCAAAGATCAAGGATAAGCCGCTGATGGAGATTATGGCAAAGCTATTTTTGGATAATATGACCATAGTCTACAGGCAACCCTCGGAGAATACACATGAACAAGATTGCTCGAGGCCTGGTGGCAACGTTATTTGACCTAATGGGCAAGATTTTTGAAAAAATCACCTTATGCAATGCCTTTGCATAGGGCGACATGGTGAAAGCGGGAAAACCATATTGCACACCAGTTGAACTCCATATCCATCAATAACAGCCAAGAAATTCCCATTCATCGAATAGATGGAGATGATGTCCCTTGGACATCCCTTGAAATGCACAGTGAGTGACTCTTGGGAGATTGAAAAGCTGGTTGATTGCAGAAGAATAGCAATCAATCGTATGCCCATAGAGAGAAATAGTCTTGAGGTGAAACGTACTAGCATTGATGTATAATTCCTTTATTAGGCGAATGCTTGCCTCGCAAGGTGGTTCAAACACCTGCCGTATCGTACTACTTCAGTTAATGATTTTGGCGGCATACTCCATCTGCTGGTCAGTAAGGTCCACTCCCTTCTCGGGAAGGAGCGACGTATCGTGAGCGAATAGCATGATCTACAAAGAAAAATTATACTAACTATTATTATTGAAGAATACTAAAGCGACATATAAACTGCCTAAAGGACATGAAACTTGATTCAATTTGGTCCCTGAATCTTTTCCCGCAAACAAAATTTTAATTTGAGTCTGAGCCATCGTGTTGCGTCGCCAGCTCAAAAGTCGGCGCAAATGCATTTTCAAAATTTTTTAGAAGAACAGTAGCGACATAGACTCAAACCAATGCTCTCCAATTGCGACGAGTTCCGAGCTATAGGTTATTCGTGGCGATTCCTTTTTCTACCCAATTGAGACCATTAGCAAACGAGGTCAAATCTTGGCTTGGAAGTGGTTTTGAAACTAAATAGTGAAACATTATGGAAAACGACTTTTGAACTTGATTCGACCTCATTTGCTAATGGTTTCAACTGGGAAGAAAAAGGATTCATTAAGAGTAACCTGTAGCTCCAAAAATCATCACAATCAGACTTGAAATGTGGGAGATGTGACCAATTTTGTTCGCTTGACAGTGAAACGAGCGACCTACTTTCAAATTCTGATTTGACGTTGTTTGTTGACGGCTCCCGCTAGACAAAGACATGATATAAGAGATTCCAATTTGACCTTGTTTGCTGACAGCTCCAGCTCCTCAAAAGCAATATGTATCTCACAACTTGTCACATTCAAACTTGGAGCAAGAGATATGACCTTATTCACTCATTGGAACTAAGGAGTGAAACTCTTGGGAAACTCAGAGGACCAAAATTGCAACAATAAAAGATAAAGGGCAGGATTGCAACATACGCCAAAGATAAAGGACCAAAATTATACTCAGGCTACATATATATTTTAACCCAGTCCAAGTAAAACAACAAAATAGATCACATTTCATTCCAATGTGAAATTTAAAAGTTCTGAGCTTGCAAACTATTCTTCAAGCTCATCTATCCATCATCTTACAGAATATAGAATGCCTAAAAGTAAAAGCAATACAGGTTGCTTGTACTATACGTACCGACCACATAGAGTAGGCACTAGTAGGCAGACATATATGCCTTTGTGGGATGAAACAGAATACAATACACACATATATAAATATATACATTTGATCGATGGGAATAATTATATTAATGACGCATTGATATATATATCAACGAAGAGCAGAGAAGAAAGCTAAGGTTCCAACCATGGCAGCATTGATGTAAGAGGCAGGTTCAGAGTGACTATAATCAGCACGATCATCTGAGTACTGGTCGTTTTGGTTTGGGCCTCCAACAATGGCTCCCACCAATAAATTGGGATTAGGGTTTGGAGAATTGAAGAATTGTTGGAGTCCTTGGTTGCATCCTATGACTTGTGGATGAACTGCCACAGAGGGCATTGAAGATCCTCTATGGTGAATTTTCTTGGGAAATTTAGGACCATACCCTACCATGTACGACATCCTTAAAGGATTCTCTCCTAGTATGTAGTCTACCTGCATCAAACATATATGTGAATGAATGAATGAAATCATGTTAGACGATATATACTATACTTAAATAGTTTTCTTTTTCTCTAATCTGTTAAGGGAAAACACAAGTGAGTAGATTATGGAGTTGCTTTATATATGGGTCAAAATGTATGTTCAAAGATGACTAATTAAATTGCATAAAGATCTCTTGAATTTTTAGATGGGAGAATTAGGCCAAAAAACACTATTGAGTTTCAAAATTTGACAGACAAATTCTCTGACTCTTCAACTTGGTTCACTTATGACTATTGAGTTTTAAACTTGAGAGATAGACCTCATAATCTTTTAATTTTACTCACTTACGACCTTTAGGTAGCTTCAATTTTTGAAAACTCATAGGTCCTAAGTAAATAAAGTTGAAAACTTAGGGGATCTATTTATCAAGTTTTAAAATTCAAGAATTCTAAGTGAGTAAAGTTAAAAACTCAAGCGATCTGTATGTCAAGTTTTGAAATTAAGACATATTTTCTGCTCCCAATCTAAAACTCAGAATTTCTCTACAATTTAGCCTTTGAATATAAAATAATTAATTGGAGGGACTTGCCTGTCTTTTTGCAAGGGTTCTTAAGGTTGTTGGGGTGACAAGGAGATTGCCACAGTTGAAAGTGTGCTTTGCGACTGACATGTACTTAGAATAAATTGTGAGTAAGAATGATATTGATGTCACGTATTGCAAATTACTCCCAGGAAGCTTGTATAAGAGTCCCCCTGCACACAAGAAGATGGAAGATTAATCTGACATGCTCAAAGCTTCTCTTGAATAAAAATATAAAAAGGTTTATTAAACATATAATTTAGTGGAAATATTCATTTGGTGAAGTTAACGTTTTCATCAAACCAACAACAGATAGAAAATTAAAAGTAAATTTTCTCATGAAAAACTTAATCGAGTAAAAGGCCTTCTACAAAATATAAAGTTGAGAAAAACTTCTGTCAATTTTTACAATTCCATGAATCTTCTGTATAATAAATGAATCTTTTAAAAAAAACATACATTTTAGACTTTATATTTCAATCTTCTATACATGGCACTCTTCAAATTTTTTGGTCAAATTGCACTTTTGGTCCCATATATTTTGCAAAGGTTACAGATTGGTCCCTTATCACTTCTGGTCTCATTT
Source organism: Chamaecrista fasciculata (assembly GCA_003254925.1). Lineage (NCBI taxonomy): Eukaryota > Viridiplantae > Streptophyta > Magnoliopsida > Fabales > Fabaceae > Chamaecrista > Chamaecrista fasciculata. The sequence continues at coordinate 7,335 of QANZ01048544.1, forward strand.
TTTGGTCAGGCTATAAAATTGGTCACATATCTTTGCAAAAAGCTCCACCTCACTCAAAGATATGAGACTAATTAAACACTTGACCCCAATATATGAGACCAATTCTGCAATCTGACCTAAAAATATGAGACAAAAAGTGCAACACGTGACCAAATATGCAACCTAAACAAAAGATTGTGACCAAAAGCGCAATAAAAAAGTTATGGGATCAAATTGAAATCAGAGTAAAAGTTAATGGACCAAAAATTCACTTTGGCCTACTTTTTTTTTTTTTTCAATTTCGTATACCACGGTGTTTTACTAAGAATTAATTGGAATTAATTACCTGGTGTGTATTTTGTACTTGAATAGGGAGAGTTAGGCAGGATCTTGCACATAAAGTTCTCAGCTGCTTGCATAAATTGATCCAAATTCTTATTTTTGTTCAGTAGTGCTTGCTGCATTTTACAATAATGTATATTGATATCACAAATAAATAGGTGCCATTGCAATTTGAATAGCCATGTAGCGCTAGGCTATGGGCTTGTCTGATCTTTCCATCAAAAATTGAAATTTAAGCAAATACAAGAAGAAAATAAATGAAATAGGTAAAACTATTCTTGGTACCCCAAAGTATGAGGTTAGTTTCAGTTGTATCCTCAAAATTTTTTTTGAGTCAATTGTACTTTCAAAGTATGGGGTTAGGTTTAATTGTACACCAAATCTTTGAGTTAATTTATACCTCAATTTTTTTGTGTCAACTGTACCCCCAATTTTGAAGTACAATTGACTCAAATGTGAAACATTAATGGTACAATTGATCCAAAAAACCCTTAGAGGTATAATTGAAACTGACTTCAATACTTTGGAGATATAATTGTCCGAAAAACTGTAACCTTGAAAATGACCCAAAAAAAAAAGTTGTACCCTTGAAAGAAGAACATGTGCACCAGCATACTTGTTATCCCAGCTAAAAATATCTGGCTGATCAATTGCACCCCAAGATTTGACCAAATTATAGTAAGACACTGCATTTGTTGCTCTAAACAACCATGCAGCTCCCCACAAGAGCTCATCCTGAAAGTGAAAACAGTAAATTGATTAATATGTGCTTTCTTGATTATTGTTATGATCCTTTCTGTTAATCTCTGCTAATTTATATCGTTTTAAAAGCTAGTGTTTTAAAATTATATATTAAAATGAAAGAGATATAAAATATCCAAAAAAAATAGTAGTGAGTGTTAGTAAAGAAATCATAATAGTATTTACTATTTTTTATTATTTAAAATATATAAAAATAAAAAGACGAACAAACGCTACAAATTTTGATTCTTTATGTTTAGAGTCGGATTTAATTTTGTTCTTTGCATATGTCAAAAATGAATCAACTTTATCTTTTATGTTTTTTATAATAACTATTTTATCATAATACTTATACCATATAAGTTCTTGATAAATTTTTCTGAACATGCTATATTATCTTAGTAAGTTTTCATCATCAAATACCTAGGTAATTGTTTTTTTTAATGAAATTTGACTATATTAATAAAAAAAAATATAATTTAACATAATGAAAAAGCCTGGACTAAATCAAATTATATTTTCAGTCTTAATTCTTTTGGAAAAAAAAATCAATTTTATATATTACGTTAAATTAGGATATACTAAAAATAAGAATGTTCCATAATTATAAATATGTAACAAAATTAAAAGTTTTAAACAATAGAGAGATATATTAACTAAAAAATAAAGAAAAACTTGATTTTTTTTTGGGGTATTTGACTATTGAGTAATTCACGAAACTTGGAAAACAATTGAACTAATAAATTAATGAGCTAGCCAAGAAATAATCAATACCTTGTAACCAGAATATGAGCAATAAAAAGGGCAAACTGCATTTCCAAGTGAACCACTATAAGCACCTTGATATTGCAAAGCAAATTGGAACACCTTTTGAGCCATGTTCAACAGAAGTTTGGAGTATGTTGGGTCAACCTTCCTGAACACGAGAGAGGCCGCGGCCATGGCCGCGGCCATTTCAGCCGCCACATCCGAACCGGGCTTCTCGGGCGAAACCGAGTAGACGGTTCGGGCCGTGTCCATGTCTTCGGGCCTTTCCCAACACTTATGGTCTAGGTTTGGGTCTCCCACACCAACATAGAGCTTGGAAGGCATGTGATTGGAGCATTTTAAGAAGTAGTCTGTGGCCCAGCGGATTGCAGCTCTTGCTTCTTGGATTTGGGCCCCCATTTTCTTGCCATTCTCAATGGAGGCCCATGATACCATTGTTGTTGTGAATGCCATTGGGAAATTAAACTTCACGTTGTCTCCGGCGTCGTAATACCCGCCCGTTAAATCCACCTATCAATATATTAAGGATAAATTATACTTTGGTATTCTGTAGTTTGACTTTATTTCACTTTGGTACCCTGTGGTTTGAAACCTGACACTTTGGTACCTTGTAGTATTTTCTATTAATACTTTGGTACCCTTTGGAGTTATTTTGTAATTTTAACCATAACAAATTTTAGTTAGGATTTGCATTTTTTTTTCTATCAATTATATTATATTATGTGTTGTTAGTCACGTAGAATTGTTAATAATATTTGAATAAAGTAAGATCAAATGATGAAATTGACCAAAATGTGAACTATTGAGGACGAAATACAAAGTTGATGTAAAGTTTGGAGACCAAAATAATACTTTTTGCTAAATATTAATTATATATAAAAAAAATCCCAAGTTGAGCTAAGCAAGTGTTGTAAATGTGCAATATATACCTACAAAGTACAAACATTCGAAAGTCAAAACCTGATTAAAAAAATAAAATGAATAGGGACTGAAAAATTGTTATTGGTTTTCTAAAATATTTTAAAAATATTTTTCTAAATTTTTTAATAATTTAATTTTATAAAAAAGTGAAAATCAGAACCCTATTTTTAAATTTTAAAATATAAAAACTTGACAAATACCTTTTGCACTTAAAATTAAATAAAAATAGGAAAAATTAATTATTATCATCATGATTTCAAGAAAAGTCATTTAAATTTTTTTCTTATTTTTATTCAATTTAAAAATAAATTTTGGGGCCTGTTAATTAGATTGTGCTTTTATTTTGGTGTATCCAGAAATGATTTTTTGGCAAAAACCTAAAATTGGTCTCCAATATATATGTGGTACATTTCAAATTGGTCTCATAATAATTGGTCCTACATATTTTTAGAATTTTTCAAATTAGTCAATAACTATTGAATGTAGTCATATATTTCATTTTAATGAGTTCAAAGTTACATATTACTTTTGATGAGTCGTTTCTCTATCCAAGAGAGACAATAAACAAATAAGGTCAAATTAAGTCTCAAAAGCTAAGTCAGTCGTTCATTTCATGTCCAAACAAATAAAGTTGATTATATTTTTCTCGCTTGAAGTTTGAATGCCACGATTTCTAAATTATATGTTAATTCTTGAAGAGTTATTTTTCTGTCCACTTGAGATCATTAACAAAGAAACCCAAATCATACCCCAAAGTAGTAGGTTTGAGACTAAAAGTAATAAATCTTAATAGTATAATCTCAAGCCTATTTTCAGGAGACGATTTGACTTCATTTTCTAATGGTCTTAACTGGTCAATGAAGAAACTCTTGAAGAGTTAACGTGTAATTTCAAACTCGTCACATCTAAGTTTAAAATGAGAGAGATATGACCAATTTCACTTGTTTGACCATGAAATGAGTGATGCACTTTGGGGACCTAATTTAATCTCGTTTGTTGATGTCCCCAACTTGTTAGAGAAATTACTCATAAAAAAACAACATATAACTTTGAATTCGTTGCATTCTAATTTGAAATGAGAAATATATGATTATATTAAGTAGTTTGGGACCAATTTGAGAATTTATAGAAACATGTAAGACCAATATAATATGAAACAACTGAAACATTTAGGACCAATATGAAATCTACCCCATATATTTGGGACCAAATTGAGGTTTTGACCTAATTTTTATGTTTGACACGTGTTTTTAAAGAGTCATATATATATATACTAGGGGCTTTGTGTGCCCTAACGGGCACGCAAATATGTATGTAGAATAAATAAGGGACTAAATTGTTAACTTAGTAAAGAAAAAAAGACCAAATAGTAAATTTTCTCTTATTTTTAATTTCATAGACTATAGTTTTAAACATGACGACCAGAAAGGGGTGGAGCCATATAATATAAGATATATATATATATATATATATTACAAGCTCTATTTTAAATTTTTTTTTAAAAATAAAAAAATGAAATACTTACATTGGCTAAGCGACCATCGTTGAGGGCAGAAGAGGACCTCCAAGTGATTTGCTGGTTAGGAGGGACCCTTCCTGATCTCTGACCTTGGAAGAACAACAAAGATTTTGCGAGAGCTTCTTTATAGTTTGGGTTGCATTCAACATTCCCTAACATTAACATTAATAGAAATATCACCAAAGTGATCAAGAAGAAGCACAAGGAAGGGGAAGATCCCATTCTCACTAATGCCATTGGACTTTGGAGAGAACGATGGAATTAATGAACCAATGTGTTTGTGAGGATGGAATGCATGAGTTAGTTATGAGGAGCAATATTTATAAGCAAAGGTCAAAAGTAGGAAATGGGTACTTTACCTAACTACTCAAATTCAATCACAAGCTAGCTAAGCGCACATGAAGGCTTTTCTTAGAGAAAGCAACAATCTTACTTGCATGTATAATTAATGTATATGCTATAGTAAAATTTTATAAACTTTTTCGTTGCATATTGGGATTGTCATGAGTTTGTGTGATTGAATATTTAAGTAATTTGTCTTATATGTCTTAAATCTAAGTTTAAACTTTGTTATTGATGACAACTCAAACTCTTAAGAATTCAGAATTTTTATTGTCTATATTTTTTCATTGTGGCTCTTCACTTTTAAATAACTCCATATTATATTTTGGTCATAGTACATTTTGTCCCATAACTTTTGTCCAGGTCTCAATTTGATCTCATAACATTTTTGTTGCACTTTTGATCTCATATCTTTTGCTCAGGTTGCAGAATTGATCTCCTATCTTTATAAAAGGTTGTACTGCCATTCTCACTTGATCCAAAAATATGACACCAATTCTACACCTAACCTAAACATATAAGAGTATAGGACTAACTCTGCAACCTAACTAAAAAATATAGGACAAATTATACAACCTGAACTAAACATATGAGGTCAAAAGTGTAACAAGAGACCAAATCGGCAATTTAAGAAAAAGATATAAGACAAAAAATGCAATACAAAAGGTTATAGGACTAAATTGATATATATAAAATATTTATGGGACCAAATGTGCACTTTGGTCTTATAGTTTTTAGAAAATAATAATGATGGTTTGTTGAGATTCGAGCGCACAGGAATTTGAGCTCTCTTCAAAGTTGTATGGAAAAAAATCTATGAAGCATGGACACTGACACGGACACGGGACACGACACGGATACGGATACACCGACACGTCAAATTTTTAAATTTACAGGACACGACACGGCATATATTTATATATATAAATAATTAAAAATTCATAAATTTTGATGAAAACTTTGAAAACTATAATATTTATTCATAATATATGTCATATATGTTAATATTTTATATTGTTTGTCATGTTAAAGTCACAAAAAATTAATTTTATATTCTGAAACTTATGAATATGTGTCGTGTGAGTGTCATACGGGTGTCGGACACGGACACGTGTCTGACACGACGACACGCACTCAGATTGAAGCGTCCATGCTTCCTAGGAAAAAAATACAGGCGAAAATGCCTAATGCTCCTTGTGCGTTAGCTTTTCTGACTTATATCGCACAAGCTCTTGCATAGAATAAAATATAGCACGTGCATTATATGAACAGTAAAATGCGTATGGACAGTATTAGTTTTAGGATTTCTAAGGGCACATTTCTAGGTTTCTTTTGATCGGTTAGTAGAGTATCTTATATCTTAAAATCTACGAAAATTCATTTAAAAGATAATTTTTAATTTTTGAAAATTCACTTGACCAATCAAAAGAAACCTTAACATGTGCCCTAAGAGCACATGTTAGAAGGACCCTAGTTTTAAATCATTCCTATATTTTTCTTTTAAAAAAAGACATATAAAGTTAAAAAAATCTGCAACAATGACAAAACTATAGAAAGTTCAATGAAAAGTTTGATTTTTTCTTTTGAAATACAATCCTTTTTAAAAATATGTATTATCGCTAGCTAATTTTTTTTTAAGTAATTAAACATTATGACCTATGAAGCATGAACTCTTCATTTTGATGGTGTGTCACCGTATCAGACACATGTCTGTGTCCGACATTCGTATAACACTCACACGATATATATTTACAAGTTTGAGAATATAAAATCAATTTTTTATGCCTTTAACATGACAAATAACAAAAAATAATGACACATATAATATACTAGGGGCTTTGCGTGCCCTAACGGGCACGTAAATATGTATGTAAAATAAATAAGGGACTAAATTGTTAACTTAGTAAAGAAAGAGAGACAAAATAGTAAATTTTCTCTTATTTTTAATTTCATAGACGATAGTTTTAAACATGGACAACCAGAAAGGGGTGGAGCCATATAATATAAGATATTGTGAACAAATATTATAATTTTTAAAATTTTTATTAAAATTTATGAATTTTTAATTATTTATATATATAAATATATATCATGTTGTGTTGTGCCAAGTAATTTTAAGAATTTAACTTAGTAGTGTGTCCATATCAATATTGTATCTTATGTCCATCTCAATGTTTATACTTTATAGATTATGACTAATTCTCTTATTTACTTTGCAGACACTTCGTGAGGTGAATGCAATATACCCAAAATTAGAAATCCAATTCGAATTCGTGACATTTAATTAGTGATAAAGAAGTCTTATCACTTGACTAGGCTTTTTTAATCTTGTTTCTATTTTGAGATAGTCATATTAAATTCAGGCAAAAAAAGAAAAAGAGATAGTCATATTAAATAATAATAATAATAATAATAATTACCATAAAAGTGGTCAGTATTTTAAATTAATAGATTTATAATAAAGGTAATTATTGGTTAAATTCAATGATGCAAAATCCTAGAGAGTTATCTAATACGAAATAAATCTGTTTAAAATATCATAGTAGCAACTAGCAACACATCAGTAATGAATGTAAAATAAAATAAAATAAAATAGAAATGAGATAGTTAAGCAGCCACGTCCACAACAATGAAATAGTAGTGATTTGTTAACAAAGAATGGAATAAAACCGAGGCAAATGTACACATATATAATAAAATCCTAAATATAGCATTTTTTTATTGCACGTGACATCCATTAATTATTTCATGGCAAACAAAACATTATAATAAGACATTGAAATATGACTTTCAAACTGATGAATGCCAACCCACCAAAAAAACTGATGAATGCCAATAAAGTTTACCTGCATGGAGTGAACTTTTGTCTATAAAGAAAAATGCTTATAATTTTGTCCAGGCCAGAAAAAAAAAATGCTTATTTTTGTCAAAAATGAAGAAATTCCATTCATGATAAAAATGACACAAGGCGACACAAGAAAGAGATAAAATAAGGCAAAAAAATTAGGGATTGGATCTTCTAGAGTTCATTTCTCTATATTTCTTGTGCAGTTAGAGAGAAAAATCAAAATGAAGAGAGAGAAAATATGAAATTCATGAAATAAAAATATATAAACCCAGATTTTCACTTTCTCTCTCTTCTTTTCTCTTCTTTTCTCTCTCATACTCCATAAGAAATGTAGAGAATGAAACTCTAGAAGATCCATTTCCAAAAAAACTCTCAATTTTAACAAAGCTTTATGCTCCATAGAACAAAATACATTAGTATATGAGAAGAAAAGAAAATCTTAGGGTCTGTTTGGGGAGAGCTTAATTATAATCTCATCTCATTCAATCATCATCTCATCCTAGGATTGGATGAGCAGTACTGGTTTGGTGTTTTTTGGAAGTTGGAACCTTCATCTCATCTCATCCACATCATCATCTCATTCACAACATCATCTCATTTTCTCTTACAATTACTAATCTATCCCTACTTGTACACCTATAATTACCTATACTTTAATACAAATATAAAAGAAAAATAATTAGACAAAATAGTAATTTTACATACCCTCATTTATTACACTTATAATTTTCTCTCTCCATCTATCATTTCTCATCATTTTTATTCTCTTTTCCACTCACACACACACCTCTCTCTCTCTCTCTCTCTCTCTCTCTCTCTCTCTCACACACACACACACACACACACACACACACACACCTCTCTCTCTCTCTTTCACACACCCACACCCACACTCTTATATGTATATATATAAGAGTGTTGTCTGGGACATTGAGTCTTGTCTTAGGGTTAATTCGTGGCTTACTCCGGTGACACAATTTAAGACATAGCAAAATGTCTGGGACATTGAGTCTTGTCTTAATTAATCTACAGTTGTGAAATATTTAAATTTGTGGGACAAGTTTAAATATAATAATTGTTAAATGATTAATAGGGATTAATTATTTACAATTAAAATATTAGGGAAAATAAATCAGATAAGATTCCTAAAAGTTAGGAAATTATTGATTTATAAAATTCCCCAATATTAATTGAGGGTGGCGCCTCATTTTGTGTATTTAGATTAATAAAATTGTTTTATTAATTTAAATCATGAGTTTGAATTCAAAAGATTTGATGAAGATATCAAAAGATTTGAATCTTAACTCAGAATCTTTGGGAAATCATGACTTCCTAAAATTAGGAAGGTTTTTTATTTATAAAATTCCAAAGGAATTATAGAGCATATGGCGCATGGCTTAGTGGGTCCCAATGGGAGATTTGATCTTCCATCTGATTCCTTAAGATTACGATTTGAATTTAAATTATAATATTAAGGTAATATTTTAATTTGAAATTCAATTCATGAAGTCATATTATTGTGATTTTAGAATTATAATAATGCTCTAAATATAATTATAAACCCTAGGGCTAGGCGACTTGGCTAGTGTGACAAATCATTTTGTGAAAATTTTTGTTTTCTTCCCTAGAGAGAGAAGAGAGCAAAGTCGCCACCTTCAACCCTAGCTCTTCCAAGTGAGAGAAATTTTTGGCTCCCAAGAGTTGAGAGAGGAAAAATCGACTTTGCCTAAGGAGTTAGGAAATTCGATTTGCAGTCACCAAAAATTAGGGTTTGTGAAAGAAGGAAAAACAAGAAGGAGTTCTTGTGGGGTTTTCTTCTTTGCGCCATCCTTCCCTTTTGATTCAAGAAAGAGTTCTTGAATTCAAAAGCACTGTAGATTGGTCCCTTGTTCTTTTGGAGAAAAGAACAGAAGGCTAGCACCTTGGTGCCCGACAAACTGTTCGTGTGGATCACCGGCAGAGGGAGAACGCTGTGAGTGGACTCCTAGCACACGCCTTGTACAACCAACCGATTGGAACTCGTGAGGTATACCACTATCTTAACAGGTTTTAAATTCTACTAGCGGATCAGTTCGGGAATTTTAGGACTTGGCGCGTTTAAATTTTAAATTTTTATATTTGCTTCCACTGCGTTATGCGCCTAGAATTCCCAACAGTATCTACCGATTAACGAAACTATCGTATGAAGAAATAGAGGAACTTTATTTCGTGTAACAATTAAACAATCGTAGTTCTAAAGAATTACACAAAAAAAGTTATGGAAATATTAAACAAATCTAAACCTATTGCTAATTGTTTCTTGAATCAAACCTTAATCAAAGAACAACTAACGAATAAACATGACTAAATAATAAACACTCCCTGGACTATGAAGAACGATGAACTCCGGCTTCCTTCAGATTCTCCTCTAGGATAAAGGATGTTTAGGCTTTCATCATAGGGAAATAACCAAAGTCTTGATTAGATCCCATATGGAAACCTATTGATGGCTCCTGCCTCTCTAAATTGATTCTAAATTCGATGTTATGAGAGGTGGAATGACGAGCTCTATTTATAGGCATGAAAATAGACTTGGTCCGCAAGTTAGGCACAAAAATGGGCTTGTGCCGGGGGCACAACCACTACAAAAAACAGGGGTTTCGGTGGCGAAAATTTTCGCCTCCAAAACTCAAAATTTCGCCACTGAAGAGCTTCGGTGGCGAAATTATTTTGCCACCCTGTTTGTTGGCGTAGGCCTCGCCGGCGAAGCCTTCGGTGGCAAAATAACGTTTCGCCACCGAATCTTATTTTTGGTGGCAAATTGTTTAGCCACTAAAAGTGTAGAATTTCACCACAAAAAATCACACAATTAGCCATTCAAAACATTCATCGGTGGCGAAATTATTTCGCCACTGAAGCTATTGTAAAATTTAGTTTGTCTTGTTCAGTGGCAAATAACTTTTGCCACCAATACCCTCTTGTGGCAAATTTTATTTTTGCCACAGATAATACTTTTGCACTTTTTTTTTTATATTTTATATATCTTATTTGAAATTAAAATTTCCAAATAACTACATTTAACAAAAAAATTAACATAAATGACAATTTTTATAAAATTCAAAGTCATTACAAATTTAAAAACAAAACAAAGTGTTCTAGATACAAAACACACAAACTTTAATTAACATCCTACTTTAAGTATATGACAAAGTTAAGTTCCAAACACATCCACATAATAATAGTGTAAATAAAACTTTGATCCTTGGCATCCTAATTTTCTCCTTGGCTCTGTTCTCCACTACTAANCAATTCACACAGGCATCTAAAGCTCACGCATGATCATGCTTGACTTACATTAAATTAAAAGTCAATAAAGAACAGCCATGCATGATGTAAAATGTTCATGGCAACAAAATTGGGGAGAATATGATGCAAAGTCCAAATATGACCCTAAAGGCCAGTAAAGAACAGCCATCCATGATGCAAAATGTTCATAAAACTCACAAAAACAACAAACATGGTAATACTAATTCTATATTGTAATCTCAGCAGCATCTCATTGAATGACCAATAAATATATATACACCATTCTGCAAGTACATGCCAAATCAGGTATATCATGACCCAAAAACAAAAAAAATGACATGAAAACGCCTAATCCTCCAATAATGTTCATCAGCCTAGTCTTATCTTGATCCTTCTTCTATGCACCAACCAACTAGAATGAGCATATATCAACTATCAAGTAAAATAATATGTATATAATATTGTCAACTAACTTCTCTTCATCATTGTCAGCTAGCTAGTATACAGAGTGAAATATATATATATATACACATTAGTCTATGACAGTAAGTGAACAAGGAGTAGCATAAGTATTAATTGGGAAGTTGTATGGGCATCAAAAGAGCATGGGGAAGCAGGGAGCTGCTCAAAATCAAAATAAAAATCTGTGTCAATATAAATTTTATCCAACATATACTTTAACAATATATATAACATCACACTAATCTTCATTCCTAAATTTACAGGTGTTAAATCAATTTAAGAATCACAGCCACAACCAATTCCAAAATATTAGTTTTGTGAAAATTTTAAGAATCCCATACATATCAAACCATTCATGATACAGTAAATTCATAAAAACAGAACACAAAACAGTAAACCCCAAGAATCCATACCTACAAATAAACTTTAACAATATATAACATCACACTAATCTTCATTCCTAAATTTAAAGGAGGATGAGATTACCTGTTTCAATGTTGCTAAAATCTCAGCTACTTTTTCATTGACCATCTCTTGCACCGTTCTTTCTATCTCAGTAATGGGAGCATGTTGTTGGCTCCCACTAGATTGTGGTGGGGGTTGGGGCACATTTGTAACTTGTGTATGTTGTGGTGGGGGTTGTGGTGGAGTGTAGTTTGATATGACTTCTTCCATGTTATCATGTCTTCTTCTTCCACCAGGTCCTCCTCTTCCCCCATATCCACTTCTTCCTCGTGCACCGAGTTTCATCTACAAGAAAGGAATTAGCAACAACAAAAAGTTTCATTATCACTCTTCATAGAGCAACAAAAGAACCAAAGATAAAAGTACGAGCTGATAACCAAATTTCATTATCATCTCAGCTACTTTAAAGTGTTGTGCATGATAACCAAACTTTAAAATACCTTTTTTAGATTCAAATTGATGCATTAGAATTCATTTTTATCACCCATTGAACTCATTCAAACCATTAATTTCATGAAAACAAAGAGATTTGACAAAAACCCCAATTTCAAGTTTTTCCCAAACCCTATTGGGTCCCAAATTCAAGGATATGAAAACCAAGTGTCAAAACATTGTTAAAGAGAGTTCAAATCAGTACAAATTTAATAAAAAAAATAGCAGCAAATCGAGTTCATAGCAGTACATAACAACCCACAATCTAATGGACCAAAACGTGAGAAGGGGAATGAAGAGACACCATTGATGAGGAGAGGAAAGCTTCTAATCAATCAAACTAGTAGTTTAGGGGTGAAAATGATCCTACATTAATCAACAATTCACAAGAAATAGGAAGAAAGCCAACAAAATCGAAGTGAACAACAAATGGAAGTAAAAAGGAGCAAATTCGTCACCTAGAGAGGAGAAGAAGAGTGGCTGACGGTGGGCCACTGTTCGCCGTCGCACGGCGGCGCCATGGGTGGCCGGAGGTGGTGCGCGGTGGTCTGGGCTGCTGGCGGTGGTGGAGGACCGATGAGTGAAGTGGGAGGAGGAAGGGAATGGTCGAAGGCGAATTGGAACCCTAAAATGAAAGAGGATGTGTCGTGTGAACTGATATGAGAATGCTTGGGGCTGTTTCGCGATTTTTACTAAATTTGGGGGTGAAAGGCAATTCTGAAGCAGGAAAAAGAAGGCCAAAATTGTTGAAACACCCCCAAAATATTTTAATCCCTTCAAATCAGTCCTTAAAACTCAAAATTTTAAATATAAAAATTCTTGACAAAATTTATATCGTTAGCTTCATTACAGAGAGTGGATTTCAAATATGAAATTCATTTCTGAAATATTCGATTCGAACATCTTTCAGTTCTTTCTCAAATGTGTCATTTGTCAAGACTAGATAAAAATCCAGATGAAATTTTAAACTCCGTTAGCTCCGAAATTTTTACCACAAGCCAAATAAAATATGGGGATTTCAAATATGACAATTAAAATTCTAAATTTTCGTGTTCATTAATTTCTAAAATTTTTATCCCAAAACTTCTAATATTGGTTTAAAATTAGCTTAAAACTCTATCCAAAATTTTAAAAAAAAATCACTAATTCCATTCTTGAACACCCAAAACTACCTTTTAAAACTCGGGATCTCACAGATTCAGATTCCAAAATTCTTATACTAAATAAAGAACAGAGAACAGAAAACATAATACTTATACTAAATCAAGAAGAGAGAATAGAGAAAACAAGCAAATGATAACAAATGCACCAATTCAGATTCTAAAACGAAAATAACCCTAATTTTTTGGAGTGAATTTCTCATAGTTTTCAGGCGTTTAAACCCTACCATACAGTTGGAGAATGGCTAGAAAGGAAGTAAACTGTACAAGCAGGAAGAAGAAGACGAACAATAGCGAAAATAGTCTGAGGAAACTTACTGGAAACTGAACTCTCGCCTCGTTGTTCATTGACTTCTCGCCTCGCTTCGTACAAGCACTGAACGACGTTTCTTGGCAGCGGCAACTGGGATGGCTGACAACGAGAAGTGAGAATGGCGAGAACTGATGAACTAAAGAGCAATTTTGAAGAGAGAACGGCGAAAACTGAGAAGTGAGAATGGCGCTGATCGAGAAGAGAGAGCGGGGGTAGATGAAAGGGGCAAATAGGTTCAACTTTTTAATTTTTTAAAAATAAATAAATAATTAATAAATGGATATAATTACAACTTTGCCACTAGAAAGTTTTCAATGGCAAAATAGATTTGCCTATTTTGCCATTCCTTTCAATGGCCAATTACTTTTTTTGCCACCTATACTTTTGGCACTAAAAATTATTAATTCCCCGCCCAAATTGTTGATATATATAATAACAATAAAAAAACTAATTGGTGGCAAAATTAATATGGCCACCAATAACTCTTTTCGGTGGCAAAAAATAATTTTGCCATCAAATAACTATTTTCAGTGGCAAATTTCAATAATTTGCCACCTAAATGCTTTAGTGGCAAAATTAATATGGCCACCAATAACTCCTTTCGGTGGCAAAAACTATATTTGCCATCGAATAACTATTTTCACTGGCAAATTTCATTAATTTTCCACCTAAACGGCTTCAGTGGCAAGTTAAATTTTGCCGCTGATAACCTTTTAGTGGCAAATTATAGAACTTTTCCACTAAAAATATTCAAAAATTTTATTATTGGTATGTTCAGTGGCGAAGTCTAAAATTCGCCACTGAAAGGAAACTTTTTGTGGCTAATTTTTATTTTGCCACCGAAAGTTCGCCACCAAAGCTCCAGTTTCTTGTAGTGAACATGGTGGCACAGCGAGATTCGCGGAATATCCTAACAACATCTCGATATCTTGAATCCTGGTCGTCCAAATCATACCCTAGACCTCTTCCTTGCGTGTGCCGTGGGAATTCCTAGCGGCACAACCAACGACTCTCCTATTTTTATGGTGAAACTTATCTACTGACGTCATGCTTGTTGGGAATTCTAGGGCGCCTAAGGCAGCGGAAGCATGTAAAAATAAAAATTTAAAGAAACAATAAACGCCCAGGTCCAAGAATTCCCGAACGGATTCGCTAGCTGAATTTAAAACTTTTGGTTAAGTGGTATACCTCAGAG
>QANZ01048568.1:12481-41507 GCA_003254925.1 Chamaecrista fasciculata
TTAGACCTGCACCTGATAATATTAGTACATCCCAATCAATCTTGAGGATCAAGAACAGTTCTTGATCATTCAAGAATCATAGATAGAGTTCCCGTATTCACTTGGGAAGAAGTGAAGGAGGCTAGCACCTAGGCATCTGCCAAACTGCTCGTGTGGATCACCGGTAGAGGAAGGACACTCGGAGTGGACTTCTCAAATTCGCAAACACGATAAGTCTCCGATTGAAATATAGGTAAACATCTTTACTTTCCTGGCATATTTAATTAAGTTTTTTTTTAATTCTTCCGCTGCGCTCCCTCTGTGATTTCCCAACATTTCCAAATAAGCTCCTTCAAGTGTCTCCTAGGAAATCTCTTCCTGAAGTTCCTATACATATGACGGACACAGAATCTTTGGTCAACTCCCGGTAGCAGCTCATTTATGGTTGACATCAATCCCTTCATGAATGAAGACAAATATTAGCAACTCACAAGTTGAAATTAAATATTTTGCTGTTGTACAATACAAAGAATCATTCATAAGAAACTCTAATTTAAATTTATATATTATAGAGTAAAGGAGTTACCTTTTGTTGATCGGACATGATGCACAATCCATTCATAGGTGACGGACCCAAATCATTCATAAGCAACTCTAAAAACCATGACCAAGTGTCTCCATTCTCAATTTCGNCGGATCCGTTCGGGAATCGTAGGACCTAGGCGTTTTTATTTATTTAATTTTTGCTTCCGCTGCCTTAGGCGCCTAGGATTCCCAACAATCCAACCTTTAAGAAGCACCCGTGTAACCCAATAATCTTCCGACAACTCATAAAACTAAGCATGGAAGCAGCGAAGCAGACATACAATCTCTGAAAGTGGGGTTCATCTCCAGCTTTCTCATTCTCAGGATCATAATCTGATCGTCTAATGGTTGTTAGCCTTACAGTAGAACCCGGGTTACTCCTCAAGAGTTCCTCACAGAAGTCATTCATCCTTTTAAATTATTCGATCATGGAACCCCTAATCTCATCCATCGCTTGCTTCCTTACTCTAGAAGCCTTATTTATAGAGAGGTTGCAATTCCATTTCTCCTTTGCCATAGATCTAATGGTATTTAGCCGCATCTTTGGATTTTGCCTCAACTTTTTGTCAAGGTTCTTTGCCAACCATGAAGCAGACAAGATGGGATTGTCTAGGGCACGAGAACATTTATGGTGGTTGAAACAAGAACACAACTGCCATGTATCTTCATTTACAAGTTTTCTGCATGTTGCTTACCACCTACACTTGTTGCCACCTGTGCATACAGCTTGACAACGTATGTTGTCATTCTTTGCAAACTTCACTCACCTTCCTATTAAATATAAGAAAGACACAATTGGAGATTAATAATATAATCAATTAAATAACAATGACAGATTTAACTTAGAAGAATAATAATAGAGGAAGATTTAAGCTACTATCTATTTCTAACATTCCTTATATAATCACACAACTCATACAATTAAATAATAACAAGGGATTTAATTATCTTCAATTCAGTCAAGAAAAGCGGCTCATATATGGAATGATTTCAATCTATACTTGGTAACACATAGAATAGCAAAGAACAGCTCATCATACCATATAATTTTAAATAATTTGAGTGTAAGATTCGAAGAAAAAAGTGATCTGCAGGCATCAAAATATATGTAATAATACAGATATATATATATATACTAAAACAAAAGTTCGTTATATATAATGCCAAGTTAAAAACGGTACTGCATTTTAATCTCATTGGCAATAATGATACGCTAATTAATTAATATACCCATTGACCTTATATATGGTTGCTTCAATAACATCAGAGACTAGAATACATATATGAAAACTTTTTTATATTATAATTAGCTAGCAAACTTCCAATTTAAAGAAATTCTAGCATGTGCGAAAATATAGTGCCTACACAACATAATTCTAAGCATAAATGAGGTGTACCTGCATGACCAGAATAATCTATAGCTGCATTCTTAAATTCTGCTTTTGATGCAAATATAGTGCCTATATCCCATTTGAATTCTGACATATTCTTCATTTTCCTAAATCTTGGGAAGTTAGGATTCTCAACATCATCCTCAGAATCAGACCCTTCTGTATCCAAAACATCTGATTCACACTCATTGTCTGAAAGCCCGTTTGGAGTTCTCTTTCTAGGTGAGCCTCTAGTGACTTCACAATACGATTCATCTGATTCATCTTCAGAAATAGAAGCAGCAGCATTAAAGATGTCTTCATCAGCCCATTCATCTTCAACATCTTCAGAAATAGCAGCAGCATCCACAACCACACCTTTACCTTTGTCACCATTTTTCTTAGTTCTTTCACTCTGCTTCTCAGATTTATCATCATTTTTCTTAGTTCTATCCTCAGCATCCACAACATAGATGTTCATTGTCCCAAATTCCTTGTCGATCTCACTCATTTTCAGCATTTGTGTATCACCTGTAATGGGGTTTAAAGCATCATCCAACAATTCAAGAAATGGGTTGGCATACATCATATTATAGTTGTTGCTATACCCTAACGCTTTTAAATCATCCTCAATGTCAAACAAGCACCATTTGTCCCCATCACGCTCCCAGTATGTGATATCCCCACCACCCTCATACTGAAGAAGATGTCCACTATTTACCCAATGACCACCATGATAAACTTTCACAGTGAAAACCTCTCACATTCTTAAAGCAAGCAAACAAAAACTAGTATCAGAACAAAATACAAGTAAAAAATATAGAATAAGAACAAATACAACTTAAAATAAAAAATATAAACTCAAAAAATACACACTTTCTGCAACCTCTGTTTTTAAGAAACAACACACAAGCCCTAACACAATAAAAAACTTAATAACACTAGTAAAAAGAGACATCTAACTTAAATAAGCATAAATAACCACCGAAACCCACTCTAAAACACAAATCTAACTTAAAATCACAACTGATCATGCCCTAAACGTATACTAGTCATGCAAAATCATTAGCCACAACAAAGGACTCAAACATTATTCAAAATGGTACTAACCAACTGCAAAGTAACCAAGAAAAATGGAGAAGATCAGAAAGGACCTAAAACTGTCGAAACCCTAAACGAAATATGAAAAATACCTCAATAATTGCTCCGACGATGGTGTCTCTGTTTCTGACGACTTCTCCGACGCTGGTTCACGACAACGCTACCAATCGCACTCTCTCTCGCCGACGAGAGAAACGAACGTCGATTAGAAATTTGAAACCTTAGAAACCCTAACCCTCGAGCGTTTTTGTTGGAGATGAAAGAAACTAATGGACTGTGAGTGAGGTAGCAAGTCTGAGAAGTTAGAAGAATGATGATGAAAGGTTGCAATGTATCTTTGGCGGGAGGGAGCAAAACGACGCGTAGCATAGGGTATTTTATTATTTTTGTTAAAATGTTGTTAGTTTTTGCATAATAGTCCTTTTTATCCACATCATCTAAACTTGCCACATCAATATCCTAGTCATCATGCCACAACAACATTAACAGAAAAAATTTGACGGAAATACTGATAGGACTAACCGTGAGAATTTTTTAAACTTATGGGACCAAATCTGAGACGAAAAAAGTTATAGGACTGATTTGGGAACTCATGCAAAGTTATAGGACCAATTTCGCACTTTGGCCTTCTAATTATTCATAATCTTCTATTAGTCTCATATATGTACCTATTAAACTCAACTAGTCAACATATATTATGTCCAGAGGAACTAGTTAATTTAATATTCTAAGTTCAAGTTTATATAGACTCTAAACTAATAGGTATATTTCTATCCTATTAATAAATCTTATCGACGATATAGATCTAAAATTAGTTAATATAACTTTAACTCTTTATATTGGTGGCCAAACAAGAAAAATATTTAAAATTATTGATTAATGGAATCAAAGAATGTAACATAAAGATTCTATAATGTTGCAGGAAAAACAATAATTACACCATCCTTCGTGGCATAAACAAAATTGAAGAAAGAATTCATGGAAGAAAATGAAGAAAATAGTAGTAGAAGAAGAATCTTGAATCTCTACTACAGTTCTTCAACTTTATCATTCCTTCAATTTTGATGATGATGAACTAGGGTTTCCACGGTTGAGTTCCTCTTTTATTTTTGACCTCTAGATCTAAAATTTTAAAAGGCTAAAGTCCTATTTTGGTTCCTCATGTTTGTTCAAAGTTTTGTTTTGGTCTCTCAAGTTTTTTTCGTTCCGTTTTGATCCCACATGTTTGCTCAAGGTTCAGTTTTCGTCCCTCGAGTTTTTCTCGTTCCGTTTTGGCCCCTCATGTTTGCTCAAAGTTCAGTTTTGGTTCCTCAAGTTTCCAAAAGGTTTCACCGTTAGTCCCTGACTTTTTCCGTCCACTTTTTTTGTTAAAAAAGGAAAAAAAAATAACTTTCATCTCCTAACATTTTTAGTCTTTTGCATTAAGGTCCTTCCTTTTTGTAAAAGAGCAAAATTGTTGGGAGATAAAAGTTTTTTTTTTTTTTGCTTTTTTTTTAACAGAAAAAATGGATGGAAAAGAGTCAGGGACTAATGGTGGGATTTTTAAGAAACTTGAGGGACCAAAACAGAACGAAAAAAACTTGAGAGACCAAAATGGAACTTTGAACAAATATAAAGGACCATAATAGGACTTTGGCCCTCTTAAAAATATGGCAAAGCCCCGCCCAAAAACTCTAAAAACTGTTTAAAAGGGTTGGTTTACAGGCAGTTTTCCTTGGGGTGGTGCACTAAATATTAGACTTTGAATTTGAAACAAGATCTTATGATTTTTGAGTTCACCACAGGGAACTCACGGTGAAGTAAGTTAATTACAACGAACTTGCTTTTTTCTTCCCTTTCATCCATTTCTACATTATGTTGCTCTGGTTGATACTGTTTAGCTTTTGGCCTTTTTTGCAATGTTTTTTGTTTTTTGTAGACCTTGATGACTCAAGATGCAATCGATCACAAAAATAAGGTCGAACTTTAATTTATTGGTGATAACAAAACTACTAAAAGTATAATAAAATATGCGAAAACAAATTAAAATACTACAAATGGCTGGACACCATGATTATGATGCAAAATAGCTTGAAAGGTCTCTATTTTAGTCATTAATAGGCTAAATAATTAGGTCGAAGTGAAAATTTGGTCCCATATCTTTTTCTCAATTCTCAATTTGGTCTCATATTTTTTTGTTGCACTTTTGGTCCCATATCTTTGGACCAGTTCCAATTTGGCCCCATACATTTTTTTTTTGTTGCAAATTTAATGATCTTATATTTTGGGGTCAGGTGCAGAAGTGGTCTCATATCTTTACAAAAGGATAAACTAATGGTTGATCTTTTTGCAAAGATGTGGGACCAATTCTTCAACTTGACCAAAAAATATGAGACCAAAAATGATATAGGATCAAATTGGGACATTTTGCAAAGATATATGGTACCAAAAGTGTAATAGAAAAAGATAAAGGACGAAAATGGAAACTCAACAAAAGATATAAGACCAAATTACAAATAACTACATTTTATACAGTTATCACAGGGCCATGTGGGAATGGACTTGGCCAAGGTTTATGTCAAAGATGGGAGATGCAGCAAACACGATTAGGATTTGATAGCTAGTAATATTTATTTGATTTATTCTTTCATATTAGATTTCTTAAAAATACTAGATATTTTCTTTCTTAAAATAAATAGAATAAATTACATAAAGGGTACTTGAGTTATGCTCGTTTGCACTATGTGCCTTATGGTTTAAAAGTTTTTAATTGAATGTCCTGTGGTTTGTATCGTAAACACTTTTAAGCTCTATGGTTTTGTTCATTAAAAAATTAATGATAAAATGAATAAAAAAAAAGTCATTTTGGTGGATAATATTTTTTCTTTTGTTTCAGTCCATAATGTTTCCAAGCTAGAAGTTTCACTTTTAGTCCCTCAACATTATTATGTCTTACTTTTGGTTCCACTTTTCTTAAAATGTGGTTACAATCAATTTAAAAAAATCAAATTAATCCAACCTCCAAACCTTAACGCCACCATTATTAAAATTTTCAGCAAATAATTAATAATTCGAATATTTGGCCAAAAATAAAATTATAATAATTCGAATAATAATTAATAAATTTTTTAAAATATAATTCTAGATCCACATAATTTATTGTATATGTTTTATAAAAACTCATATGACTCAAGGTCAAACCCTAGCCTATCAGGATTTCCATATATATAAATGTGTGTGTATATATATATATATAACTAAAGGATCAAAAAGATGCAAAACGGCGTCGCATCATTCCAAAGGTTGCTTACAACCTCATACTAAGTCAAATGAGTCAACCTGTGAACCAGGAATCTAGTATATGATCTTAGATTTGACTAAACGCTCTTTAGTTCAGATCACCAATAACTTTATAGTTTCGAACTAACAAAATAAACTTCAAATTTCCAACAAAAAGGGTGTTTAGGTTTGCAATATCATCCTCAAGTTTCAAAACCATAATCCCTAAGAATTAGGGTTCACAAGAACTAATTTGAGAAAAATATTTTGTTTTTACAAATGACCAACATGTGTGGCACCTTATAGGTGCCATTAATTTATGACAGAACAAAATTACATGACTCCAAAGTGCTAACGACGCAAATCACATGAAACTAAATTGAAAACTTTTGAACCACAAAATACCAAAGTGTAAACAAAACTACAAATACCCTTCTTGTAATTTTTCCAAAATAAATATATGAAAATAAAAACATAGATTAAGTTTCTATCTTTTTGCAAGGTAAATTTTTAACATTCTTAATAATAAAATCCAAAAAAAACAGTAGATTTAGTATTATTAAATTTACAAATATAATCTATAGTATCAAATATATTTGATATCTAATTATGTATATTACATTAAAGAGATATACTGATCTTTATATATATATAAAGAGATATACTAATCAACAAATTAATTTAATATTTGTTGTAAAATATATGAAATAAGAATACTCAAAGTAGAGAGAAAAGTAGGAGGGAAGATGGATTCTATTATTCAAGTAATCTCCAACATTTACATCAACTCCTAAAGCCTCTATTTATAGGCTAAAGGATCTCAAAGGGTGAATGTACCTAATAAATACATAGACTCATATTCATGTACACAAGAAACTAAAGATCATAAACTTAATTACAAAGGACATTACAAATTTCTATATATGGAAATATGAAAAGACAATTGTGAATGTTCAAAAATACTAATTATTTATAACACTCCCCCAAAACTTAGTGGGACAAAACCATGGCGAAGGGAAAAAGAGTACAACGCGTATCTCCCCTCATCATAACATCACTAAGATCTTTTAATTGACACATTCTAATTTGATAAACCAACTTCTCAAATGTTACAGTTGGTCTGCTAAATTATCACTTGACCAAACTAGTGAACTTCTATGTCATCGCTAATTATCACTTGATTGAACTTGCTGAACTTCTATTGCCTTGGTGAAATATATGTCGTTTTATCTTCTTTGATGTATCCTTCTTTTAGCGGAACTATACATGTCATATTATTTTTATATAGTACAATTGACACATTTCCCTGCAAAAACAAATAAACATCTTCTAGATGTGTTGAATTAGTAGCCTCAACTAAAAACAATTTTGATTTGCCTTATGCATTACCTATTATGATCAGATAAGTAGCTAGCATCTAAATTACCAATAAATGGTGAACTAAATTTATTGAAATAATATAAACCTTCAACAACTATATATTCTCCTAAGATATTTTAAAATATATATTTTTCATTCAATTTATTAATGAAGAATTATATATTGCTAGCAAGTGTGCCGAAAACATTAATACTCTTATTAGATTAAAATATGATACNTTGCTAGCAAGTGTACCGAAAACATTAATCCTCTTATTAGATTAAAATATGATACTAGTGGACCAAAGTTTTCATCTTTCTTTGAGACTAAAAAGGATACCGTATCACTTCAAGTGATCAATTTAACCATCGTGGATGCACCTCTTGTCCTTGCAAAACTATCTTAATACATTTTCTATGAATAATAACCTCACTATTATAATATGTGTAATTTTGTAAGATGAGACAAAATATACTATATTTTAAGCTCTTCAGGAGTTTCAATCATAAAATATATAAAACATTGATCACACATTGTAATCTATATCTCTTGATGACAATATATAGACAAATTGGACCATTTTTTTGTATATCATTCTTTTAACTTTTAAATAATATTATCTGAGACAATTGTACCACATATGTCCAGGTTTTTTCCAACCCATGTAGGATTTTATTTATCTTCAATGAACAGTTTCTTTGATAAATCTGACATGCTTTCTATAATTTAAATCCTTCAAGGATCTACATATATATTTCACGGTCCAATGAGTCATATAAATAGGCTATAACCATAATCATTAGATGTATATCAAGATTTTCATACATTGTCAGACTAATAAAATATTTGAAGAGGATTGCATCCACCACAAGAGATATATCTCCAATTAATTAATGTTAAACTTTTGAGAAAAATATATACTATAATCAAATTATCTATATAATTAGACTGCAGCAACATTTACTACATACATATCAAAGTCTTTTTACAAGCAACCAAATTAATCAGATATTAAAAATAATTGCATCCACCACGGGAGAATTCGTCTGCTCATTATAAATTTCTAGTATTGTATCTAAAAAATTTCAATTTTCTCATTTCTTTTCACACATATTTATTAATATTCAGCTTCAACTGACTTTACACCAACATATATGTGGAGTACAAGTCCCAAAATTTGACAAATTTCGCGAGTGAGTTTAACTCATCTTGGATCCTTTCTTTCTAATTTGGCCAATTTTTATGTTGATACTTCTTTGACGAATTGTTATTCATGATCCTCATTTTTATAATTTGTAACGCTACATTATATGTAAATACTTTGTCGACTAAATTTTCATATCGGTTCCATACTTTTTCAATAACAAACATATCGAGATCTCATTATTTGCTTCATTTTCAAGTACCTGAATCCCTTCTGGAGATTTTTCATTCATTATGCCTTCCTTTATTATTTAAAACATATAATTCCTCGACTTGACCATCTTTTTCATTTGCTCCTTTTATTTTCGAGGACACTTATCTTTGGAACCGATCACGCTTCAGACATGTTATATATTTATTTATAAAATTTCTTTGTCCTTTAGGGACCTCAATATATATTGGAGCATTTTCAGCTGGAATATTTGACTTTGTCATTTCAATGGGTCAGTGAATGCATTTTGCAACTTATTTGCAATATTCTTCAAATAAATTATTCTTTGAACTTCAAGTTCACATTATTTTATATGAGGATCAAACTAATGTAATAACCATGCATTCTTTGTAATTTATTTTTTCAGCTATTTTCTTTCTTTCTCCCCCTAATACTGAAAAATTAATTTCATTAAAATAATAATTGATAAATAAAATCATAAATGAATCTCGCTTCGGGGGTTTAAAATATTAAATAATTGAGTGAGATTCATATCCAACTTATATTCTCTCAATTTTTGTTGGGACCATTTTGATGTGCGTGGTGGAGCAATATAAATTGTGCACCCAAATAATTCTTAAGCGATAAATATTCGGCTCTGACCAAAGCCAATTGCACAGGGGATAACTTATGATACGTTGTTAGTCTAATGCGTACAAGTGTTGCATCATTTAAATAGATATGTCCATAAACACAATAGGGAGTTTTGTTCTCATCATAAGTTATAGTCTAGTATTTAATAGAAGGCATATAAATAGAGGCTTTAGGAGTCTATGTATTTAATTATTAGGTACATTCCCCCTTTGAGATCATTTAGCCTATAAATTGAGGCTTTAGGAGTTGATGTAAAGGTTGGAGATTACTAAAATAATAGAATCCATCTTCCCTCCTACTTTTCTCTCTACTTTAAGTATTCTTATTTCATATATTTTACAACACGTTATCAGCACGAGCCTCTACCGGTTTGAGCTTTTGACATCTAAACATGAGTCTTTCGCGATATGAGTTTCGGGTAAATAATCACAAATCTCTTCTTATTTCAGTTTTGGGTAATTAAAGAGGTAAGTTAATCTTCTTTCAAGTTCTCTTGTTACAATCTCTACAGGTAAGAAATTTTTATGTTAAATGATTTACCATTATCATATTTTATAAGTTTATTATTGTGGTCGTCATCTTAAGATTTGGAAATATTTTATATGGCTTGAAACTACATATGATTAAGGTTTCATATGAATAAGTAGATGGCCTGAAGCCATATAATGTTTTGATTCAATTTTTTGGATCAATTATTGTATCTTTACTAAAGATAAGTGAATTGAAATATTATTGCACAAATTGATGATTTATCGAGGGCAATTGTTTGACTATCGAAATTATCTAATATAAGCTTGAAGGCTAAAAAACTTTCGCTATTGAAGTTGTCTAATATCAACCCTGAAGGTTAATAGTCAAATTATTTTGACATATTACAAATAGAAATTATTAATAGCCTTGAACGCGAATAACAAGTATATTTTGACTAATTACAAATAGCAATTACGGAGTTGTTAAAAAAATATTTGTTGATAGTCTTGAAGACTGACATCAATCTAAATATTTGAAAGCCCTAAAGTTTAATATCAAAATAAATATTTCATTTTAGATATGTTTTGATTGATGTATTTTTCGATTTGATATGTGATCACAATTAATTTTGTGATGAGTTTGATATGTCAAAATTATTAAGATTGAGTCTCTAGTAGAGACATAATTTAATATGTCAAAATTATTGATATTGTGTCACCAGTTGTGACGGTAGTGACAATTTGTCAACAACTATAATGATGTGATTAAATTAATTTTTATATATCGATAAGTGAACCAGAAGTTCAAAGAACATATATTTTATTTGGTGTAAATATACATTCCAATACAAGGTATGATTTTATGAAGAAAATATGGGTATAATTAAATATTGAAGAATTCAAAGTACGTCAGAAGTGTAGTACATTTATTCTTTTAATGAATAATTTTATTTGAAAGAAAGAGAATTGAAAACTCTCACAACGGTACTCTGGAAGAGTAATAATATATACTCTAGAAGAGTAAGAATTTCATATGAACAAGATTACCTTTTGGCATAACCTGTAGTGGTTTAGATACTAATAAAGTTTGATACCTCAAGAAATTTGAGAAAAATATGAGAATATGATATGAATGAGGTCAATAAAACATAAGATAGTTCTCGAAGAACTATATCTATTTGATTTATGTATTTATTTCTTTTATCTCTTTAATTTTAATATATATATATATACTCCATTATCTATTTTTTCATTTGGTTTATAATTCATTTTTTAGTGTATTCATTTATTTCTTTCATTCCTCTTATCTATCTTTATATGTTTATTGTTTTAGTATTAATTATGTATTTGTCATAATGTCATATAGCCAAATATCTTGTTCAATTATATCAAATTTTCCTGAAGAAAAAAAATTCTATGGAGGAAGAAGTTAATATAATATTAGACATGTGACCGTGTACTCTAGAAGAACCCTCCATCGTGTACTATACTCGACACATATGTTGTAATGAACGAGAAGTTCATTAATTTAAAGGATACGTTTATAATTTTATATGACCGGTTAGACCATCCCGGATCAATAATAATGCGAACTCAAATGAATACCCATTAAAGAACAAAAAGTTTCTTTTATATAATGAGTTCTTTTATGCTGCATGTTCTCAAAGAAAATTGATTTGAAGACCATTACCAGCAAAAGTAGGCATTGGATCCATTGAAATTATTGAACGCATTCATAGAAAATGTGGGCTTGTAGTTCCACCTTGTGGACTTGTAGATCCATTTTATTCAAATAAAAAGATTGAGCTCAATTTTCAAATTATTCCAATAAGCTAATTTATTTTAATAATGCTGGTGAATTTATATCTCAAGTTATGAAATGATTATTATATGTTCGTTGAGATAAATGTGGTACAACATGTTGCTTATGTCCACAAAGTAAAGGGTCTTGTTGAATAATTAATTATATGCCTTCTATTAAATACNTTTTTTTTATCAAAACCTTGTAATTTAGGACGTACACCAAAATATCACTTGTGAAAAATATATGTATACCCTTGTGAAAAATATATCACTTGTTTTTCTTTAAAATCATGGTGGAGTTAGAAATGATAAGGTTCACTCTAGGATTTTCTTTTTTCTTTTTTTTTATTCAACATATATATATATATATATATATATAATCTCTCAAGCGATAACTAATAATGAGTATTCCTCTCAAAGAATTGAGATTATTGAAACCAATTGGGCAAGAAATGGTGATATTAATTTATGATATATATATCATGATATATACTTGAATGCACAAATCTAAAAATAAAGTCATATTATTAAGTTGAGGTGACCCGTACACTTTTAGAATTGAGACAATACATCTTTCAATCCCAGAAAATGCAAGAGTTATGTAATATCTCAACTAAACAATATATAAATATATAAACAACACTAGGTTTTTAATCACAAAATGTTCCAATTAAAAAAAATATGTTTTCGAGGAAACCTACTATTTGGTCTCTCAATATTTTTTATTGGGTCAACCGTCAGTCCTTTAATTATCAAAAGACTACTTAATTAATCCCTTATTTATCATAATTATCAATAATTTAGTCCCACGATTAGTACCCGTTGAGTTACTTGATGATATGAACGTTAAATGCTAACATATCATCGTTAACATTACTCTAGCTTTCTTATCACCTAAATAGTTGAGTTTTCTTTTTGTAAGAATGAAAGTTAACAAGCAAATAGAGACAACACCCGCAGCCAAAAAAAGGCAACCACAAGCCAAAACGCACAACGAAACAAACCCTAACTTTCCTCACAGACCTTAAGCCAGCAAGATTCTTGAGGAGAGCCAACCCTACTTTAGACGGCGGCCTATCAAACTGGGCCTACGTCATCACTCTACTAGAATAGGCGATGTCGGCAAGAATATCAACACAACAACCTCTCGCCAATGATGTCAACGTTTCCAATGATGAATCTTCGCGAGCAAAAAATGAGCAATGGAGACCAATGGTTACAAATTTGAACCCATCGACCTCTCACCCAAAATAGTATCAACGATGTGATACGAATTACACTCCATCTCACGAGAGTAGAAAACGAACTGCAATTTTGTATGGAAACACACTTTTAAAATTGATTTTGAGCCGTGATTTGTGGTTTGAATTTGATTTCCGAGAAAGTATTCTTCCATTTACGTTTTAACTTCTAAGTAACATGTTTGATTGGCTTAAATTTTTTATCTCCATCTCCATGTGTGTGGTTTCCGTAATGACGACAGAAAAACAAGGGAAGGAGGTTTTACGTCTTTCTTTGGTTAAGGGACAAGTTTGTCAAAGATAATTATTGTTCTGAACCGCTTTGTAATTAATTAGTTTATACTTAAGTTAAAGACAAATCTTAAGAGAATGGAGAATTTCTAAATAACGGATCTAGAGAGGGACCAAATAGCTGTGTTTTAAAATTGAAGCCAAGTTAGATTTGATTATTAAAATTGAGGGACGAAAAATAGTTTCACATGTGGCATTGAATATGTCACATGTGCACTTTATAGTCAAATCATCTGTGTAAGTAATGGAGAGAGTCTACCACAAGTTGATATTTGTAATTATTAAATGACTAATTAGTTTATTTCAATAATGCAGGGACCAAATCGTAAAAACTATAAAAAAATGAGAAATCAAATAGTAAGTTTCCTCTACTATTTATTCATTTAGTTTTACCAAAATTTAAATTTTATAATACGTCTCCTTCAACATTTAGAAAAATTCAACAGATTTATCAAACTATTTAATTTCACTAATTAATTGAAGGTATCTAAATTCAGATATATTTTTTTATTTATTTTGTGAGACGTATGTAAGTAATAGAGGCCATCTCACATAGTCACATATTGCAGCCCACTGATTTTGATAAACAAAAATATAAAATATTCAAATTAATACAGCAAATGAAAAGCTCGACATGCAATTCCAACAAAAATGGAAAGAAATAATCACAATAGAAATGCACTTCATTCCTCATGAATGGTTACCTTCAAAGGGTTGCCAACTGTTGATAGCACCTTTTCAAAAATGTCTTTATATATCAAAACCCTAATCACATCATTCTCAACTCTCACTCTCACTCTCATCCCCCAAAGAAATCAATCTTTTCAACATTCAACAACAATGGCTTCTTTCTCCTCCTTCTCCTCCTCCGCCTCCGACCCGAGTGCCACCATCACGGTCTCCCAAGAGGAGTTCAACATGTTCCACAACATCGACCGCCATCTCTTTACCCGCTTGGTGACCTCGCTAGGTCGCGAGCCAGGCGAGGCCTCCCCGGTCATGGCATACCTCATATGGCTCGAAAAAATGAGCAAGGACTTCAGGTTAGTGTCAAAACTCCTCAATTGGCCAGACCATTTGCTTAATGATCTTGTAAATGAATCCATTTTGGTCTTGAACTGCATTGGGAGTGACCATTTCCAACATCATCATGAAAATAATGTTGCTAGTTTCATTGATCGTTTGCCGTTAACCCAAACCGTGACCCGTACAACCGTCACACTCCGTTACTTGCACGAAAATCGCGTGACGATAATCCGCGCCGTTAAGAAGATAATGACGGACGTTTGTGAGAGAGCCTTCAATGACATAGTGCAAAAAGTGGAGCATGATAAGGCTATGATATTGAGGGGCCAAAACGTGATGATGATGAATAACGTTGTTGTCAACAACAATGTTAACAACAACAACAACAACAATATTGTTGGTGGTGGGAACATGTTGGGTAATTTTGTTTATTACAATTCTTCGGATCCTCTAGGACTAGTGTCACAAAATCGTATGAAT
Organism: Chamaecrista fasciculata; assembly: GCA_003254925.1. Taxonomy (NCBI): domain Eukaryota; kingdom Viridiplantae; phylum Streptophyta; class Magnoliopsida; order Fabales; family Fabaceae; genus Chamaecrista; species Chamaecrista fasciculata. The sequence continues at coordinate 27,453 of QANZ01048568.1, forward strand.
AGTGAAGGAAGAAATAACACTAGCATTATTAATAATAATAATGTTAATAATGTTGGTGTTAATGCTTGGAGTAATATTGGGGTTGGTGGTTTTGATGTTCCTAATGCTTCAGATTATAATCCAACAGCTGAAGAAATACTCGGAGACAATGATGTGATCAATGAGATGTTTAAGAGGTTAGATATGAACAATAATATGAATAATAATAATAATAATAATAGTATTGAGGAGATGATGCTGAGGAATGTGGCACAAGATGATAGGACTATTTTTCTGACATTCTCCAAGGGATACCCTATTTCAGAGGCTGAAGTGCGTGACTACTTTTCAAGGTTGGTTGATTCTTTAATTTCTCATATATATATATCTATAAATATATTCACTCAAATGGCTCGTTAGATTTTCATTTTTTAGAACAATTTTTAAAATTGTTTTAGAAGTTAATTTAGAAGATCTCTCAATATTTTTTTTTTAATTTTTTAGATTTTAACAATAATATTTTATGTTTAGAATTTTAGAACAAAACAAAAATAAAATAGTGTCATCAAACATGTTTTTGAGTTATTTTATTTTTTCGAAATAGAAAACTGGTTTTTGGGAAGAATCAAAATAGACCCTTAATTTCTCTTGTTTGGACTTTAATTTATTCAATCCTTTTTCATTCAATATTTTTTTTTGTAATTTTGTTATTTTTAAATTCATCCTTAAAAAATAGGGTCAATTACAGTAAATGTACATGTTGTTTAGCCCGATCTCACTCTGGTGTTGTGTGGTTCATAACTTCTCACTCCAGGCACATGTGGTTTACACCATTAGAAGATTGAGTACTTGTGATGTTGTTTGATGAATTTTTAATAGTGTATATCACGTGTTGCTCATGTGTCTTAGTAAAAAAAAATTTTGATCATCAAACTATGACATAAGTTTCATTTTGTACATAAAACAATTTTTTGTTTTGTTTTGCTCCTCAAACTTTCAAATTTGTTCCATTTTTTGTTTCGAAAATGTGATTTTATATGGTTTATGCTGTTATTTCTTTCTTGAACAGTTGGGATAAATTATTTCTATCTCATATATGTAATAATATGTGATTTGGAAAAAAAAGACGAAAAATATTTCTTTCTTAGTCACAAATTGGAGATAAATTTTTATTTTCAATTTATGATTAAGAATAACGGTGAAAATCCAATAAATTTACATTTTGGAGACCAAAACGGAACAAATGTAAAGGTTTGAGGACAACTGGAACAAAAAATAATTTTATGACCAAAATGAAACTTACTTCATAGTTTGAGGACCAAAATAAATATTTAACCTTGAAATAAAAACCAATTACTAAGACTAAGCCACGTCAGCTACATGTCAGCCACATGTGAAATTCTTAGTTAAACTTGATGGAACTCAACCACAGGTAGCCTAACTACTAACGGTGCAAATCATAGATATCTATAGTAAGACGTTTTGAACAACACAACATTAAAATGAGATTGGACTAAACTACACAAACCTTCAAACTTTGGACTTCACTTTTTCAAACAATCGACAATACAATCCTCTAATTTGCTAAAAATCATTGTTGGCCGGGTATTTTATATAAATATATATAATTATTAACTGTACAAAAATTTTCTTTTTTAAAAATTATTACAATAGAGTCCTTTTTCCTTGATAGAAATTCATTATAAAAAGTTTATTTTTATTTAAACAATGATAGTAATATAGTTCCTACAATACATGATTATTTTATTCTCAAATTGTAAAAAAGGGCTTCATCTATCCGTGTGAAATAGCACGTTAATTTGATGTGTGTTTTAAAACAAGTTCATAGTAAGATGATATTTTAGCGACGAAAATTTTTATTATATAAATATCCATGTTGTAATAGTAACAATATATATTAGTGCACATAACTTGACCAAATGAAAAGAAAAATAAACCAATGCAATACTGATCAAGAACCTCTAATCAGGTGGTGAGTTCATTTGAGCTTAATATATTCTAAGCCATCTTATATATTCTTACTTTCTTAGCTACTAGTCTCTCCCTAAGCTTTCTATATCAATGCATGGCTATTGTGTTCTTAGAAAACTTTAGTTTAGTCCCAGCTAGTGCTAATTACTTAAAACTGTTTAAAGCCAAGTACTTTTAGTACCCCTAAACTATGAAGATAATTTTAATTGTACTCTTAAAATATTTTTTTAAGTCAATTGTACCACCAAAGTATAAAGTCAATTTTAGTTGTACTCCTAAATTATTTTTGGGTCAACTGTACCCCAATGTTTCACATTTGAGTCAATTTGGGAGTATAATTGTCATAAAAAAGAAAAAAGAGTGGGTACAACTGACACAAAAAAGAAAATTTTGGGTTATAATTAATTGACCCAAAAATACTTTTGAGATACAATTGAAACTAATATCATACTTAGAAAGTAAATTGACCGAAAAAAGATTTTAGAGATACAACTAAAACTGGCCTCATTTTTTGAGTACCAAGTGTACTATTGCCACTGTTTCAAACAAAAAGGGAAGCACTACAAATCTATGTACAAAGAGGAAACTAAAAGTTGAGTTGAAAACCCATATTAATTATTTGGTTCCCATGCATATATATTCTTAAGTGTGTCATGGTCATGCATTAATTATTTGGATATTGTCTCTTTTGATTGATTTATTGTTCTCTTAATTACTTATAAATTTGCTCTCATAATATATATATACACATAGAAGATATGGAGATATCATTGAAGCAGTTTACATGCAAGAAGTGCCATTGCTGGATCAACCACTGTTTGCTCGACTTGTTATTCGTCCCATTGCCATTAATCTCATTGATATCATCCTTGAAGGCCTTGGCAAAGTGAAGTTCAGCATCAATGGAAAGCATGTTTGGGCACGAAGATATATTCGTAAAAGTACCAAGTCACCCCAGAAAACTCCTCCAATTATAGATCCTTCCAATGTAGCTTCATCATCTGGAGGAGGAGGAGCGTCATCGTCAAAGAATATTTGAACGATAAGATCGAAAATCGCCTTTAAATTATTGAGATGATAACTTGGTCAAGTTTCTTAAGAAGATTTATAATTTAGTCGATCATGGCAGATTTCAGTTTTATTTATTAACTTTTGAGAGTTTATTTGTTGAACACATCTTTAAAATTTTATTTGATTGATATATTAGCTTCTTTATATATATTAATGTTGAATTTATCAAAAATAATCCGTTGATAAGCCACCTGCTTGGGTTCCTTGACTGATCAATAAGTTTTTTCTGATATATATATTTTTCTAAGCACTCCCATCCGTTGATAGAGACATTTTTATTGTGAGAGCTTTATCTTTATTATGAGATCAGACCTCCTAGCTCTCACAAGGATTATTTCTTGCTCATATCATAAAACTAATAGGTGAAAAAACTGTCATCGTTAAAAAGAAACTTTTTTCAATCAACCACTTAGTGATTTCCATTCTTTAATTTGTTGGCTTCACGTATGAGTGGGATAAAAACCCTAGCTAGGTTAATTCCTACACCCTCATTTGTGGTTTGATATGCAAAAAACGAGAGAGGCTTTAGAATTATGGTACATGGTAGGTTGGTTATCATCAAAATCATGATGTACTCTAACTAGGGAGGCAACAAAATTGATGGAGAAAGAAAAGGATATCTTGTGTTATATATATATATATATTAGGCCCAATGGTCATTTTGGTCTTAAATGTATGCTTTAATATTCATTTTGGTCATTTATATTTCAAAATGTACAAATTGGTCCTCAATGTTGGCAAAATGTTTCATTTCGGTTCCAAACTATTAAATATGGTTATATTTCTCTCACTTCAACTTCAAATGTGATGAGTTCAAAGCTACGTATTGTTCTTAAAGAATACTTTCTCATCCAGTTATGGTCGTTAACAAACAAAATTAAATCGGACTCCATAGTAGATCGCTCATTTCACGATCAAACAAGTTAAATTGATTATATCTCTCTCATTTCAAGTTTGAATGTGAGGAATTCAGAGCTACTTGTTATTTTTAACAAGTCATTTAAACTTGAAATGAGAAATAAGTGAAATATGACCGATTTCAATAATTTGGGTAAAAAATGAAACATTTTGCTAAAATTTAGGACCAATTTAAAAATTTTGAAATATAAAGGACTAATATGATGAGAGTGATACATGTGCAAGACAACAGATCTTTATAATCAGCCATGTTATTGAGGCCTCACCTCAAGTTTCCGTGAAGCAATTAAAACAACATTTATTTGTTGAACTTCAAAATTGTTAAATTATTTCTTGAAATGATTAAATTAATTGATCAATAGACATTTGCTAAAATTTATTTATGTTCAAAATATTATTTTCAAGTCTTGATTATAATTGGTATTTTTTTTTAAAAAAAATAGTTTAAAGTTATGAAATATATTAACTACTTCATTTAAAATACAAAGTCTTTATATCTTATTTAAATAAATGTGTTAGTTAAATTATTTAAATCAATAAATGTGAGATTTTGCTAAAAATAAAATTATAGTATAAGAGTCTAGCGTTTTTTTTTCTTAGCATATACTTCAAGTATGAGAAAACTTTTTGGTCTTTAAATTTAGACACTTTTTAAATATTAGTCATTGAATAATATAAATACACAATTTAATTCCTGAATAATGAAAAAGTTAACCTGTCAATCCATTAGTCCCAAGAGATATTCTCTGTTTTGTTTTACTTAGTGATGTGGACGTTGAATATATATATCACGCTACAAGAAAACATATGTTTTGTGACAAAATGTTAATGTCACAAACTGATACTTCAATATTTTGGGCATATGCCATTCAAGTCCACTACACTGTGCATTTGGTCAAAGCTTGCCCCTCTCCCACGACTCAGTCACCCTTGACCCAGTCAAACTTGCCTTTTTCCCACGTTGGGCGAACCTTAGCTCTTCGCATCCCACGATCTCACTACTTCCACCTCCTTGGACTTTTGGGTTCCCACCTTGAGAATTCATGGAGAACGTGGGTGTATGTGTGTTTAGAGGTTTCCTCTCCCCTTTGATCCCTATAAATACTTCATTCCTCTTATCAATCAAGGTTAGCTACTTCTTACACCTGGAGTTACTCTTGGACTCTTGCGATCTCTACTTACTTGAGCGTCGAAGTACACTTCGCAGGTCCTCCCTATGATGTTTTTGCAGGTTACTTCAAGACTCTTTGCTCCTAGCAGCCCCCCAATTGAATTAGGTAAGCCTCAGTTTAATTCTAGTTTATCACAAACTTTGTCGTCGTGAAATTCATTAAGTTCTGTCACAAATGTGGCAGAGACAGACAACTTTTCTTTGAAAGCTAATTTGTGATTTGTGATGAAAATTTGTGATTGACGATAATTGTCACAAAAATATTCCATCACAATTTTTTTGTTCGGGTTAATATCATTTAATAATAAAAAATTCTTTTGTATTATAATTCTCTTTCATTCGTGGAAGCTCTATCTATTCTTCAAATCCCTTAATGCAAATCCTTCCCTTGTCCTCTTCTCTATTAATCATTTTCACTATATGCATTGTCTTCATATGTTTGGTGGATTATTTCATTTAAAGCACACTTCTTTTTATAAAAAGACAGGAAGAAACAATACAAGAAACACAGTGGACTCTTACAACTCAAAGACACTATACCTAAATTAGAAGGTAAGTTCCACTGCCTCGAGAAGGAATACCAGTCTACAAAAGATCAATGAAGCTTAGATAAGATTAAATGGTCAGACTCGACCAACTTCCTAATATCATAGACTATGAAGCATATATACTGACACGGACACGGGGCACGACACGGACACACCGACACGACACAGACATAGACACATCAACACGTCAAATTTTGAGATTACACGACACGACATGACATGTATTTATATATATAAATAATAAAAGATTCATAATTTTTGATGAAAACTTTAAGAATTACAATATTTATTCATAATATAAGCTATATGTATCATTATTTTTAATTATTTTTCATATTAAAGTCATAAAAAATTAATTTTATATTGTGAAACTTAGAAAATGAGAGCAACATGAAAAGGAAGCCGCAATCGTCACCAACCAAATACACCCATGTTCTTTGAGAACACGAATCACCATCCATGCAAAGGGGTTGTTGACACTAGGAGGTGGTCTGTTGGGATATGGGTCCACCCTTGGCGAATTGGACCTAGTCAAATATGATCAAATATAATAATATTTATTATTATTATATAGTGTATTAATTAATTGGATTAATAATTTATTTCTTATCATGAGATAATAAGATCATGGGGATGTGGGGAGATATTTGTGGGAAAATATATTCAAGTAATATTGAATTATTTGAAAGAGATTATATGAGATGCTTAGTTATTAAGCAACCCCACTATATATATCCCACATATTAGAGTAGTCAATATATATATATACGATAGGGTTTTCTCCTCTGTGAATTCTCGAGAGAAAATTTAGATTTAGAGTTCTAAGGATCTCTTGGAGTCTCGTTCTTTGTCTCTATCAATGTTATTTGTTGTGAGCAACATAGATACGTAGATCCATGTTTGAGTTTGTGACCAGGTCGTCGCGTGGGTACCTTGATCCGACTATCCAAGTACGCCCGAAACCTTACATGGTCGAAGTTGAACCAGTGTGCCAGCACACAGAGGAGGCACAACATCCATACCCTCAGCATAAATAGACATAATCATCGCAACCTGGGCGCTGATGGACGAGACATTTGCCAAAACGTTGGGCCTGACACCCTGCCAAAGGACTTGGTTACGCAAGGACCAAATGGAAAACATAGTAGTGAGAATAAAAATCCAAGGTTCAATATAATGATTCTTATCACTCCTCCAATTATGGAACCAATAGCAAATCCAACAAGTGAGATAAAAAAAATTTGGGATAAGGGACCAACAAAGCCGATTTAATCACAAACCACACTGCCTTTTGCGAAAGGGCACCAAAGGAAGAGATGTTGCTTGTCTTCCGTATCAACACCACGAAAAACACTCATAGGGCACACATTGCCATGATGACGACGAAGCGAAGAAGAGGTAGTCACAACATCATGCATAAGTTTCCAAGCAAACAATAGTAGTTTGTGAGGTACCTTGACTTTCCAAAAGTCTTCCCATGGATAGTCAAAAAATCTAAACCTAGCATGGCACTATAAAAAAACCAGTAATTACCTACGACTTTTTAGCTACAGTCAACTAAAGAGTGGCTAATTACGATAAAATGTATCTGTCTTCTACGATTAAATTTGAGCGCCAAGATTGTTGATTCTGTCGTGCCAAATACTTGGAGCTAGTCTAATTTTCATCTCCCTCCCACTTTTATTCATCTCCCTCCATTTTGTTTTTCACTTAGTGACTTTAAATTTGTTCCTCCTCTTAAGAAAAACAAAACCCTTGGCTCTTGGACACCTTGTCTTCGTCTTCCGCTACTCCTTTTGTTGAAATCTGGATCGAATAAAATCTCTCCGTAGACCCTTCCTCTTCCTCCTTTCGTCTTCCTCATTGTCTTCGAGGATGACCAACGCCGAGAAGAAATAAGAAAAACAACGCTCTAGGTGTCGAACAAGGTGTCACTGTCGATTCGAGAGCAAGATGTCAAACATGGCTAGTTCTCTCTTATCGATTTGCTTCACTCGTTCATGCTATTACCGTCCAACCTGATTAAGGGTCTATTTGGATAAGATCAGGAGCAGCTTATGAGCAGATTATGAAAAATCAGATTATATTGAGAATGTTGTTTGGATAGGATTTGTAAAAGTAGATTTTTAGCTGTAAAATTATTTAAATAGGTATGTAATGATTGTGGATAGTAGATAGAAGCGGATGAGATTGATAAATTGTTTAGGGGTAAAAATAGTAGAGAAATTTACTTTTTGACTTTTTAGAGTTGTTAAATAATTTGAGTTGTTTGGATTAGATTATTGAAAAGTAGATTATTAATGATTGAGATTTTTGCATAGGGAATTGCAATAAGTTGGATTTTTTAGGAGATCCAATTTGGAGCTTTTTCTAGATTATTTGGATAGCTTATTTCACATGATAAATATACATATTATAATCACTGTTGTCAGAACCGGACCGGACGGTTCGACCGGTTCAACCGCCAACCGAATCCATGAGCGAGTGGGTTCAACCAAAATAACCAAACTGGCATTTGGACCGGATTGAACTGGAAATAACCGGTCGAAAACTGGCGAATCGGGTCCAACCGCCCAAAAAACAGTGGTTCAACCAATTTTTTTTTTTATTTTTTTTAAAATTAAAAAAAATTGATTAAAAATTATAAGAAGGCAAAGTGGAGGCCCTCATTCATCTTTTATCATTCTTTTTCATTTGTTCTTTTAATATTTAGAATAAAATAAATTACTACTTATACTAAAAATAATTATTTGTATCACTATAGAGGATTTATATTTAATATATTAAAAATAATTATTTATTGTATCATCCGATTCGACCGATGTTTCTACTGATTCGACCAATCAGACCGTGAATCGAACACTAGTCTGAGTCTTTGTCCGGTTCGGTTCTGACAACACTGATTATAATTACAATTATCAAATATTGCCCAAATAATTTTTCATGATGGCGCTTACTTTTTGCTCCTTCATTATGTATTGCCTGAACAAAATGGTCGGTCAAAAAAAACATGAGTCGGTTAGTTCATGTGATATTAAAATCGTGAATTATTTGGTTTCTGGTTTAAAACAACAGTTATTGTTCATCTGCTTCTCTCTATATATTATGATTATAATTTGGCAAAACACCCTTTCGTGCCCTTAACGTTTGCGGTGATTTTCAGTTATGCCCCTAACGTTTCATTTGTGTCAGTTTTGCCCCCAATGTGAACGTTAGTTTCAATTATGCCCCCAATTTCAATCATCCACAAAAAAAAAAACACCATTTTCGCACGATTTGAGCTCGGTTTTGATCAGATTTCATATGGGTACTCATTTTCGACTCCTAAGGATCATTTTGCACATGGAAATTTTGAGAAAAATGCTTCGTTTTGCTGCATTTCGTTTTGGTCCTTTTTGGGGTTCATCGGGTCCGATTTTCTTCGGATTTGGGGCTATTTTAAACTTAATCTTTGAAATTGATCCAAGGAATCAAGTTTGTGATGTCCGAAAATTAAAACCCATATNTAAATATGTTGGTTGAATTTGTTTTTAGAATTTATGTAGTTAATTTTTTAAATAAGAGAGATAGAAATTATTTTTAATAATAAATATAATATTAATTAATATTTAAATAAAAAATAAATTTTTATTATTATTTTATTAAATATTAAAGATAATTAAAAGTAAAAAGTTAGTTATAATAATTTAGAAAAAAACATTAAAAAGAATTGGTGAAAAGTGATGTAATGGAGAGAAATTATTGTAGGTGTGATAAATGAGAGGTGATATTACTCAAAATCGGCTCGTGAAGTGGCTAAAACCAACAGAGCCTAACTCTCTTCTAGTTGTTGCTAGGTTGTTGATAGAGGTAGTACTTTGCAAGCTGTTTGACTACTGGGTGTGCGGTTTGGTCGATTTGGGATTTTATTGATTTAGGGATTTGGTGTATTCTGATTTTGGAGTTTGTTATTTTGGGTATTGATTCATTAATTAGGGTTTTCATGTATTCTCATTTGTTCATTCTAGAGACAGATCCTTCTTTTTTTCCTTCAAGAGGGACACAACCAAAGGTTCCAACATCAATGGCTTTGCGAAATGAAAATGGACGGTATTGTCTCTGGCTAAGTTTTGCACTATTGATTTGTATTCATTTTCTTTGGTTCAATCCATTGACGCATTTTATATGAAATTATTGTACTTAGTCTGTTGAAACATTACTTATCTTGTGCATATAAATTGAAAGCTTCATATTAACCATTGTGTATTATAATCATCAAGTGCTGCATTCCACTGAGAGGTTCCATAGACTTTCATCTTCAATGAGTTTCATAGGTATGCTTCTTGGATCTTCTCCATTTAAATTGCAGCATACATAAATCATCATTACTTCCTCTGAGTCTCTCAGTGGAATTCAATGTCACTTAGATTTCTCACAGTAGTTTTAACCCCATTAAACCAAAATGAATGATGAAATTGAAGACTGGCCCTTAGTATGCTAGTTTCTTCCATTTGATTTGGTTTAGGTTTACAATTATGTTTAAATCATGGTGTTTGTAAATTTTCAGTATTTTAATTGCATAAACTTGCGTTTTGGTTTTCATTTTTCTTTTTTGGTGAATTGAAATGATATGCAGGATAGGCCATGAATCAAAATTACTTAAAGAAAGAGACAGTGATAGAATAACTCTTTCCTTGTCTTACAATGGTTCCCTTATATAGCTTCAACAGATGAATTTAGTTAAGAGTGAATGACTTGGGCACTTGATTAACATTGACGACATGGCTGAATGGTTTGGCTAAATGACTCCTTCTCAACTTTTATGTGAATTGAACAGGTCTGGTTTCCCTTATCCCTTCCATTTTGCTTTGATTTCCTCTACATTGATTTTCTTAATATTGTTCTTAATTGTGGGATTCAGTTCAAATATGTTTATATATATATATATAGATATTGTAGGTCCTAACTCCTGACAATCTCTAGACTCAATCTGCTTAGTTTGTCCAAGTTAATAATACCATTTTAAATTTAATGTTTTACAGGGCTAGTTTGATTTTTAAAGAGAAAAAGAAACTAGAGAAAAGAAACTCAAATGTTTCTCATGATTTTCTTATTGTTATTCTTGTGTTTTATTTACTTGCAGGTTGAAAGAAGAAAGGAGAAGAGTTCTTTAATTTGTATCTTTGGGCAAATTCTATGAATCTTCATCTCTTACTAATTGATTCTCTTGTTTATGAGTGTTTGTGTTCTCTTTAATTTTTGTTTCCTACCATTTTAAATTTAATGTTTTACCGGGTTAGTCTGATTTTTAAAGAGAAGAAGAATATGTGTAGACAATGAGAGAGTAAGTGTTTCTTAATATTGTACACATCTTTGTATTATGTCAATATCTAGGATTGGAAGCTTAAATACAAGATTGTATCTAAGTACTAAAACTCTAGACTAGAAGCTTACTTTTCTTCAGTGCAAGGAAAAGCTTGAAGCTTTTTGTTTAGAAAGTGATTAAGGTTTGAGGAAAGCAGAACAACAGAGAAAATGAGCAAAGAATTTTACTAAATGGTTTACTTGTATAAACTCAAGTTTTAAGCATATATAACAACTTAGTACGTATTTGTGAACCAATTAAGAAATGAACAAGTTTGTAGTTGGATATGTACCTATTAATAGTTATTTTATCTCAAAGTATTATGTGATACCTTAATCAATCTAAGTAGTTTGTGATCATAAACAAAAGGAAGTTGTACTTTTGTACTAATTCATAAATTTTATAATCTCCAATTTCTTATGAGAAAACTATCAACCTGGTCCTTGAATTTTGGACGCTCTGACTGATAGGTCCCTGAATTTTGCGAAGTGTACAAGCCGGTCCCTGAATTTTTAAAACGCCATACTAATAGGTCCCTCCATGATATTGTCATTACAAAAAAGCTGACGTGTACATTACGGAAGCTGACGTGTACCTCCGTCAATCTCTTATTATTACCATTTTTCCCTTAAATAATGGTCCAAAATTCAAGTCTTAGATAGTAATTGGTATGTGTTATACATGGTAAGTTGATGTAAAGCAGAACGCCAGAGTATTACATGAGAATATGACAAATCATGCAAGTACTGGGCTATTAATGATATTTTGAGTTTGTTGTTTCTAGAACTATTGTTATTTACTAATTTTGGATTTGTGTTTGTTAGTTACTATAAATTTCCATTAGAAAGGCTTTTAGTTTCCAGAATTATTGTTGTTGTTGACTGATTTTGACTTTGTTGATTATTGTAAATATCCAAAAGAATGATATGATCAATATATGTTATATTAATATTAGTTTTATCTATATTATTAGCATACCAAATATCATGAAGTGTTCCCTCATTGATACTAGTTATATATCTATATGGTAAGCCTTCCAATAATCATGAAGTGTTTCAATTGATATTAGTTTTATCTATATGGTTAGCATTCCTATTTGAAACTTTCTCTTTTAATTGAGTCCTTCACTAATGGTTACATTGTCTCTAGTATAGAGGTCTTCGTGTCTTGTTGAATTGCTCTTTATGACTATTTTATTTTGGGCCTAATTAATTACATGGTGCTGCACTTGAGTGGCTCCTATTATTATTACTATTTTTTCTTGTTTCAAGTAGAACTCTTCCACTAAGTGGCTCCATCTTTATGGAATGAGCTTCTTATTCATCGCTAATTTGAATTTGTATTCTATTTTTGCAGAAAAATTCTATTAAGGCTCAAACTCTGACCAAAAGGAAGAAACTGGATAACTTTTACATGGCCTGAAAAGGACTAAACAACCAAAAATGATAAAATAGAAAGTGATTTTAGAACATGTAGTGTAAATAACATAATTTAAATTAGAAGTTGCAATAGTGTTCAGAATAATTGATGTCTCACATCATGGAGTGAGGTGTCTATCTTTTTTTAAAAAACTGACTTTCACAATTTGCCACGGTTATTATTGTAGCTAAACTGAAATTTTTTTATGGTCTTCCAAAAATGTTAGCCACTATAGTAACCGTGGCTAATGAAAGTTTAGCCACAATGAAAATTGTAGCTAGATAGATATTACCATGGCTAATTTCAAATGCGACGCTGCTTATAGCCATGGTTTCATGTACCATGGCCACACGCCGAATTTTTTGTAGTGTGGCTACGCGTCCCATCTAAAGAGCACTGCAGTTGATAGCCATCCCGAAATGTGTAAATCCCATTAGGGTTGTGCACTCAAATGTGCAATTTTAGTGGTTAGAGCAACATTAGTTTTGTGCATATCTCTGATACCAATGCCACCCAACTACTTGGGGAGCTTAAGAATATTCAACTGAAGGAGGTGAGGTTTCCTTTTAGAGTCTCGTGATTCTCCCCAAAAGAAGTTGTTAACGATGCTATCCAACTTGGCAGATTGAGATTTCGTATACATAAGTGAGGACATGGAATAGATGACATAAGCAAAAATGACAGATTTAACTAGTCAAACGCCCTGCTTGAGAAAGCATTTTGCTCTTCCAACCAGCAAGATGAGAATGAAACTTTTCAACCAAGCATTGGAAATTCTTACGCTTATCTCTTTAATAATCAATGTAAAGACCGAGATATTTACCAAGCCTATCAAACCATTTCAACCCAAATAGAGAGGCCATCTTAGTACAGAGATCAGTAGGATTGTTTCGGTTGAAAACCATAAACGATTTTTCCTTGTTAATTTGCAGACTAGAAGCATGACAGAAGGATGACAACAAGCTTGCCATGAACATGTCGGAGTCGTAGTCTGCTTTGAAAAAAAGAACAAGGTCATCAGCATACATGACATGTAAAACCACGCGGCCCGCTCTGTTAAACTAAATGCCTTTGATGCTATTAATATCCTCTGCCGGGTGGACCATCATAGACAAGACATGCTTGCAAATTAAGAAGAGGTAAGGAGAAAAAGGATCTCCTTGACATAAGCCTCTCTCTAGAGAGAATGAACCAACCTAATAACTATGAAGCAGAAGCGAGTAATTAACTGTTGAAACACACTTGATCAGACCAAATCTTCCTATGTTATTTGGTCCTCTTTTACTATCTTTTAACTATTAATTAATGCGAAAATGACCATTTAATAGGTTAAGATTTGTACTAACGTGATGTATTGAATTAATGCTTAAAAGTGTTATTTTGAGGAATTTTATCATATTTATGAGACAAGTGCTACTAAATGATATTCTTAGTGGTTTTAGGCCCTCATCATAGTAAACGACAAGCATTAGAGAATAACCGAAGGATGGAGCAATTAGCCATGTTAAAGCCAAGCTAAGCTTGCGCTGTTACAATGAACCGGTGGCACAAGTGACGGCGCAGATGCCACGTCTGTTGGAGATTGTGCCCTAGGGCCAATCATTTTATTTGAT